>JADHKT010000028.1:35201-121317 GCA_019925285.1 Graphium sp. VPRI43844 | reverse complement strand
GGGCGCGGGCCTCCGGCCCCGGCGCCCACTCCACTTGTTTCCCTCATGCTTGTGTCGGGCTAACGTTGTACGTGGAAGAAAGTTGACGATGATGCCATCTACGCGACAACTTACACACCCGCGCGTGCTGACAGAATAGAAATTTTGGTTAAAAGACTTTTTTTTTCTTCCTCTTTTGGAGTGAACGGCGCTTTTCACGGTCGAATTTTGTATGGCGAGAAGTTGCTAAGATGATGAGACTGCGTGGGATGGTGGTTGAGGGTGAAGGATGGAGGTGAAAGGCGAGAAGGATTGACATGAAGCTTTACATATATAAAGAAGAGGAATTGCCTCGAATCTGCTCATAACAAAACATCCTCCATCGACTGATATTCACTCATTCCTTTCTTCCCTTTTGAAAACTCTCTTTAATACCATCAAAATGGCCCTCCTCGCCTCCGGACTCCTGTCCCTCCTCGCAGGCACAATATCAGCCTCGCCCCTGGGCCTAAGCATCCCAGGCGGCCTCATCCCCGAAATCCCCGGCGTAACAGATATCCTCGCAGACGTCGTTCCCCCCCTCCCCATCCTCCAAGTTCCCACGCCAGCACTCCCCAGTCCTCCCTTTGCCGCCTCGAACCTCAAGCCCAAGAAAATCGGATACTTCTGGACGGGCGCCGGCGACAACAAACACAAGGACTTTCTCGCCACCGTCAGTCTCGACGACGATACATTTGGCACATTGATTGA
The DNA here is from genome assembly GCA_019925285.1 of Graphium sp. VPRI43844. Lineage (NCBI taxonomy): Eukaryota > Fungi > Ascomycota > Sordariomycetes > Microascales > Graphiaceae > Graphium > Graphium sp. VPRI43844. The sequence continues at coordinate 120,588 of JADHKT010000028.1, read as the reverse complement.
GATTACGGATGTTCCGACAAGTGGAAACTCGCCTCATCACTTGGGGATCTCGTCTGATGGCAAGACGCTGATTGGCGGCGGTCTTCTTTCGCTTATCAAGCTTCAGGATACGGCGTTTTACTTTGACGTGTCGAATCCGTATCGGCCTAGGTTTTTGAAGAGTAACAGGGCTATTCTCAGCGCTGTTGTTGACGAGATTCGAGCCAAGCCTGACGGGTGAGTCTTCTTTCTTTCCAAAGGGGCCCTGCAAACAGAAAGGTCATGTTCGAGACGTATGCTCATGTGATTCTCGATTCTCGACAGTGGATTCTTCATCACCTACATGGGCAGCACAGCCGGCACAGCTCCAGGAAAACTCGTCGAAACAGACGCCAACTTTGATATCATTCACGAGTGGCCAGAAGTCACCGACGTCGGATCGACGCTCAACTCCCTCGGACCGGATATCTTTGTGCCTCATGGACTCTCAATCGACTTTGACCGGAACATCATTTTGACTTCGGACTTTGTGGTGCCTCTTTCCGTATTGAAGCCTAGTCTCGGTCCTATTTATGCGAATACTCTCCGGCTGTGGGATTTGGCAAAGAGGTCCATCATCTCGACGATTGAGATTCCCAATGTTTGTTCAGGACTCTTTTTTTTTTCTCTATTTATGGACTTGGCTTTTACTGACATTTTGCTTTTCGTTGCTTTAGGGCGGTGGTATTCAAGATGTCAAGTTTATCCCCGGAAACCCAGAGAGCGCGGCTCTCGCAACGTGAGTCTTGACCTTTTGTCGATTGCCCGTTATCGCATTGACTAACAAGCGAGTAAACAGTGCTGTTCGAACCGGTCAAGGTACATAAACATTGAAAAAAAAAAAAAAAAACCCAAATCATTTCTCTCTTCCAAACTAACAAGTGCCCTCCAGTCTGGATCATCTACCCCTTCCGCACCCGTCCCGACGGCGGCCAAGGCGTAGCCGAACTCCTCTACGACCTCGGCGAAAAAGCAAAAGAGGCCGTCGCCATTTACTCGGACATTTCCGACGACGGCCGTCTCGCTTACTTCTCCATCACGCTTGGAAACCACGTCGCGGCTCTCGACATCTCTGACCTTTCCAACGTCAAGCGCCTCGATAACCCCGACGAGGAGCAGCCCATTATCGGACCTCACTATGTCAAGATTTCGCCCGATAAGAAGAACCTTCTTGTTACTGGATACTTTGTGCAGGGCGGCGATGTAAGTTGGCCCCTTTTCTTTTCTTATTGCACAGATTAATATCTGGCTTATACTGACGCTTTGTGGCTTTGTGGTGGTAGATTTCCATCTTCAACACACCCGGGGATTACAAGGCACACTGGATTGATATCCGCGATGACGGAAGCCTCAACTTCAACCGTACCGTTGACTTTGAGCGTCTCTTTGCTCAGTCGCGTGGTGGTGCACGGCCCCATTCGTCTGTCATCTACGATCTTAGCGATCCCGAGAATCCAAAGTTCTACTAAGTTGGCTATAAGGATATCAATATGTTGGAGCGGAGGAGTCTGGTGGGGAGGAAGGATGATGTCGTAACTAATCGTAATATTCTCTTTTACTATACGAGAGTACCAAACCTTTTGTTTCTAGTCCATAGTCGTTTCTTAATTCGCAATATTCACTAATCCTCTCAACTACTGTCTCCATTTCTTGAGGATCAGGTCGTGGCATTACCAATAGACCTCTTCTCTTGAACACGCCGCGCCCCTCTAAAGGCTGGTAGCGTGATATTAACGCCGGGTAATGACCGTTACACGGCACCTTTACTCTCTCTCCTTTTCATTCGCTGGTCAACCTCCATCCCTTCCCTATCCTTATACAAAGTAAGAAGATATCCAAGATGTCCCTCCCACTTGCACGTAACGGGAAACTAAGCAGTCAGCCCAACCGAACGAAAAAGGGGGGTGGGGGGGCGGCGATACCAGAGAACGGGACATGTATCATCCGTTGCTCTAAAATCAACAGTTCAAGCTAGCATCGCACCATTGAGATCGTTAGAGCTGAGGAAGAGGAGGGAGGGGGGTAAAACTACAAGCTCTGTCTCCAGAAGGTGATGGACTATTTTAGTTTCGTGGAGTAACAGAACTGGTGGTGAAGCATGTTAGTTAGATTTTCCTCTCATGATGTGGCTCGCGGAAGGCGGGAGCACCAAAGAAGGTTTACGAATGACCACGACGCCAATGTTCCCAAGTCGACGGTTTTTATCATGGATGACGACTACAGCGGAATCAACGGCAGCCAATTCTCTCGGAAGATTGGTTCCCCTGTTCCCCTGTTCCCCTAGAGCGGAATTACCAAAACTGTTGGGGTTGTACAAAGACGGAAAAGTTGGTTGCCTCTTGTCTCCCTAGTTCCGTTTTTAGCATCCATTTCAAAGTGAGGGGGTTTCCATCGTAAACGAAGCTAAAATTCCAAAACTTGGTGATATTCTTGCCTGGTTTGTCGTCGGTCTAGAGTTGGCGGGATGGTATACGCACATAAAACTGGTAGAAGCTATCGGTTAACGAACGTATGGCATGGCTTGTCAAGAGACATGGGAAGCATACCCGCGGCATCCAACGAAGCTACAACAAATCAAGTGGCGTTAAGCGAGCTAAAAAGCAGGAAGTGAAGAATGGTAATTGTCAGGTCAGAAATAGAGGAATTGGCCAGGCCTCAGAAAAAAAAAAAAGTCTATAGTAATTCTTCTATGGGAGAATCTCAAAAGTCCATCTTAACACGTGCAAGTCCAATTGGTCAAAACAAGATCAAAAAGAAAAAAAGCCTAAATAATTTGTTCCTGATAAAACTCATTCCATACCACGGAATCGGGCAACCAAGTTTCCTTCGCTGCCAAATGCATGACTCTCCTGACTCGCCACCATCACCAACTTTCTACACGTACAAGTTGACACACCATGATTCTCTTGCCGCCACGAGGAAATCTGGAGAACTTGGATCCCTCGCTCCAAGAGAAAGGACACACGGCGTCTTGGATTTCCCGAGGTTGTGGAGTTTAAAGCCGCTTGAATCCTTCGGTCAGGGCGAAGGAAGGAAGGGGTTTTGACCCTGTCGCATCCGTTGAAAGTGCCATCGATCTTGCCCAGCTACTTGTACATGTACGTCTTTCGTTCCATCCGTTGAAAGCTCCAAAGTCGGCGCTAGCATTCTAGACATAAGCATGAAGTGTTTGGCCCAACGTCTGGAGAAGCTACTGTACGCGATGTCGCACAGACTAGTACTACCCCGTACAACCAACTCTTGTTTTTTACTTGTACTCCCGTAGATTGTCCAGTTTATCAGTCTAAAGAAATGTCATGCTCCTGGGTTTGACTAAGGAGGCGCTGTAGACGTAGACAATGTGGCCGCAACGATTACTGTCGAGTGCCGCACCAAGTGTACACGTAGAGAGCCATCAAACATGTCATGTGCCAGAACATGAAAGTCTTGGGTGTCTTGGGCTATCATGGTGATGCATTCCAAGCCCAAGCCCCTTGTAGGATCGAAGCTGAAAGTGCCAGTTGGTGATACCTTAACCTTGGTGCGGCTTCAGGCCAATCTTGTTATTATTCCTTGTACGGAGTATTTTTTTTCAATGAATCGAATAATTTCATGTTCCTTAATGGTAAAGTGAAGATGAAGGCACCCAAAGTCAATGACGTCAACGACTCTTATGAAAGAGGACTGTTTGCATGCATCGTGAGAGTTTCTTCAGGAGACAGAAAACATAAAGTTAAAAGGAAAACTCTACTCCGTACACGTACTTGTACACGGATGCTCTACAAGTACAAGTAGAGTCTGTGCCGAGGCACTCGCAATCAGAAACTGCCCTGCCTTAATTTCCCCTCACATCACCAGATACCCTAGCCATGTCCGACATCGACGGTGTCTCCGGACTACCGGACCATTTCGTAGCCGGCCAATTGGCTGGGCCTAGAGTTACACTTTCGGCCTCGGCCTCGGCCTCGCCTCCTTAGGGCCTGGCCGGCAAACTAATTAAGGCCGACGGGATGGCCCTAGGTCTTTTTTTTTTCAACGCTCCGTTAAAGGGGGTCACGATACATGTTCAGATCATCTACACCTACCTGCTCAACTCGGTGTCGAGGAATTTTTTTTTGTTTCCCGATTCCTTTTGACCTCTTCCTCTCTTCAACATTCCGTCATTACTCCAAGACCAGCGGACTCAAACCCCCATGTCTAGCCCTTTACGGAGTACACGTACAAGAAGCACGCACTTTAAAGTCAAGTCAGATCTATCTCTACGGAGTACAGGGCACCCTTAAGAGTCCGCAAGAGCCGACCAAGGCACTACGTTGCACAGAAAACGACAATTCTCCGTCATGCAACATCATTGACGCGTAGTTTTTCTTCTCTCGCCTTCATTGCACAACGCCATATCCCCCCTCTACAAGTTGCTTGATCAAGAAAACGTCAATATCAACAAAAAGAAAAAAAGATCGCACACGATGCACACTCCCCTCCAAATCGAAGAAACTTTGCATCACCAAGTTTCTGCCCGTCATACTGTATCACGACTGCCCCCTCCTGTGAGATGGTAAAAGAGGAGGAAAAAAAAGAGGAACTGGCATGCCTGTTCAATGACGTCTTTTTTCTTCCTTATTTCTCTTGATCCGCTGTCAAAATATGTTCTGCCGCGTAAAAAGGAGTGCACTGAATTGGAGCCCAATCATCATACTACTCCGTACACGTACGGGAGATCAACAACTCTACCGCAAACACTTTGTCCATCATACTCCCTCCCGACCCAACGCAGACGGAGAAATACTACAATGCTTATCGGAGCATATGTGAATGGCTCCTACCTTGTCCAATCTTCCACTCGGCCGAAATAACACGCCACCAGAAATCTCCATCAGGCTCTTTACACGTACGTGCACTGAGTACGGAGTACACGTCGTCCCACGTCTGCCGTGTGATGGTTTTTGTGCAAAGTTATCCCATCTGCACAAATTATGCAAATCATTACTTGTACTCCGTACTCCGTAGTTTACAAGTACGTACTCCGTACGCAGCCCCCGCCCTGTTTCAAAAGTCAACGCTAACAAATTATTATCAGTCTAGCCAAAAGCCAAAAGCCAAAACCAGCGCTTATTAATCGAAAGAACAGAAGAGGAGAGGAGACTTTACCCCTCCACCCTGCTAAAGATACTCTTCTTGGACAGACTAGACAGGTAATATGGAGTGAGTACTACTGCATTACTCCATACTATCCTCTATCAATAGTGTCCTCTTACCGTTCGCCCGCATTCATTAAAGAGGAAGAAGGGGTGAAGAGAAAGAAAAAAAAAAAACATGTCCGAATACAACCTGGTAAAAATACGGGATATGAGTAAGTTTTGCAACTCCAAATAACCACGCAACACACCCCCCCTCTAAAATTCGGCCCAATCCGACCTAGTGCATGGATGATGCCTGTCAAGGCACGGTGCATGCAAAGTGGCTTGCTGAGGAGGCGGAGCGAAAAAAAGAATGTCCTTGGAGAGACGCATTCGGCGAAAGAGAGTGTCCAGTGTGGCTGAGATTGGATGGACATGTATGAAGGAAAAGGGAGATGCAGTCACAGTCATTCCCACTGAGACGAAAAAAAATGATGCCATTCCCAGATGCGAAGAGCCACTCCGTTGTAAACTAGTTTACACGTATGGAGTAGAAACCTTGAAGATAAGCCAAAAATAGCACACAGGATACAAATACTTGTACGTGTAAGAACAAAAATGAGTGCGGTTCAAACAAGACCCTAATGCGCCATCCCGGTGCCTCTGAAGCACGGTGATGTAGCCCTGCATACAACCCCTACTCCCTACTCCATACAAAGTGTTTACAAAGTGTTTTCCCCTCCCTTCCCTTTCCCGTCCCCGCTCCCCCGCTCTTTCAGTGTCTTGATTCCGACCCCTCCTCTTACTTGTTCTGGAGACATTTAGCATTCGAAGGAAGAGGGAAGAGGGAAGAGGAAAGAGGAATGAAGAACTGGCGAGGGAGCTCGCTTACTTGGATTTTTTTCTTGGGGGGTTCCCACTTTCATCTAAACTACTACTCCGTAGGTAGGATTACGGAGTACATGCTGCTTTTTCTAAGCAAGTCAAGTCATGTGTAGCAAGACAAAGACGATGACCGAGTAAACTAGTTGAATTTGTCATGTTACAGTACCGCACAGAATGATACCAACGAAAAAAGGAAGAAAGAAAATCAGGCCAGAAAAGGCATATCTCAAGCCGTTAAAATGGAAACCTGTCTTTTTTTGGCGGCGGCCGTTTAGACGTGGGGAAATTACCGTGCCTACTCCGTATTTGGTACAGTATTATGGCAATTGTGGCAGGACGGACCTCTGCGGGCATGGATAAAAACCCTTGTTTAAATGTGTCGGTTTTTACACGTCATATTTAGAGGGCCTGTCATTCTATGCTTTAACGCAACTGTTGCCTGTCAACCTGCAATTGCATTGTTTTACTGTTTTTAATGCAATCATGCTTCCAGGCAACTATGGTACATTTCTTATCATATTGTCATTTCGGTTATCACATTGCCAATAACCAACCAGTAAAAAGTCACGACAACGGCATTGTTTTTTGGGGGGTTCAAGTCGGATCTAATCATCAACGTTGCTGTAACAAGAATTAAACCAAATCAACCCCTCGGTCAATGCAGCCACGGCTGACAACTCGGTCTACGGAGTATTTACAGCGACAAGTAACAAGGCCGGGAATAGACAACAAGAAATAAACAGAACAGAACAGGCTAACGTCCAAGTCGGATTTTCAGCTGAGGTCGTTCCTCCCATCGTCCCTTTATTCAACAACGTTTCCATCTTGCCGTAGCATTGGATAAAAGACTTACTTGTACGAAGCGTCATGTACGGAGTAGGCAACAAGTCATAACAACAATAAGCATGCGGGAACGCAAATGGAAGCCAAGTGGTAAAAAGCGGGGGGTTCCGTCCTATATTCCGTAGTCCAATACAAGACAAGTACTCCGTAGCCGCGTCCCAACCCCCCTCCAATCCCTTTAACCATGTTTGGAAAAAAAAACAAGTGTCGTCATGATTTCTTCATTGAACTTTGGGGTTTGAAAGGACTTGTTGCCATGCTAAATGGAAACTTGAGGTTTCTATACGTGTACTCCGTATGTGGTTAGAATCTAAACTGATGGAAAAGTCCCTTTTCGCAAAAGGGGCGTGTGAAGCTATTGCCATCTTTTCATGCTCATAGCGTACACTCCATTGTCATGGTATAAGTAAAAAAAAAGATACTTGTACAATCGAACGAGATTTAGAAAACCAGGTTCAATTGAAAAGGCCAAGTTTCGACATGTAAACTACAAGTCTACAGAGTACAAGTAGTACAGTCATTTCAACACAGCGAAAAAGTCAAGTTTCAAATTGTCAAATGCCAAACATCAAGACAAGAAACCACAACTTCCCCCAAAACCAAGAATCTCCTCCCTAAAACCCTGCTTTCCAACTTCCCACATACAAAAGTCTCCCAGCAAAGAATCCCACGATAAATCCAACAACCAAGATCCCCCCAACCAAAAGGGGAGTGAGTGTACGTACTCCGTAAACCCAACCCAAACAAAAATTTAGCGCCTGAAGAAAAAAAAAGTAGTTGCAATGCACAATACGCTACCAACAAAATACACCACTCGATCCATAAACTCGCAATTGAATTTCATGATCGGGAGTCTATTCACTCTCCACAAAAGAAGAACTATCAGAACCCCCCCCCTAAAAAGACATTACCCAAAAACACTGAAAGGATATTGTAAAATGACCTTACTCTGTATTTGCAGTGGGGTTCAATGAAACTTTGCAATTCACATTCTTCCACCCCCTTTGGGCCCATAGACCCCGATTTCAACTTTGTTCGTGTTTTGCGCATCGTGAGAATTTCGGGCAAGAGTCTTCATCGACGTCATACATGGATAATTACACGGTTCGGGCTCCAGGGGTCAGACCCGGCATTTGTTGATTTGTTGACCACTTTCGGGCCCATTCCTCTCAGGGAAAAAAGGCAATGTGCACATTCCAGTAGATTTCGTCACTCGGAAATAATCACGGTTCATATTGCCCAAATTTTTTTGGTTGAGAGGGTGAAAAATATGTATTCATAATTGTCCAAAACAATGGTCTGTTCTGGAAACCCATGAGAACACCATGCTGACAAAGAAAATCTTATCCGCTGAAAAATAGACGCCAACAGTTTAGAAAAGAAAAGAAGAAACGCCTTGGTATTCTGGTATTTGGATCTCGCTGAAAAAATAAAAAGCCAAGTCTAATCATCATGGGAAGTCGTGAAGTGGATAGGGAAAAAAAAAAGGGGGGGACAAGTAGAGTGAAAAAGAGGGCGGGAGAAAATTTGCATCCCAAATTGGGAAGCAAGCCGGAGAAGAGAAGAGAAAGGAAGCACAAAAAAATTATCGTGAAAAATCGGCCCTGTCTTGTTGTGCAAGGGCGGGGCTGAAAGCGACTCAAATACGTCACAGGCTTCGCTTTGCCAAATAGCCAATGCCAATGGGCATCTGAAATGCGCCGAATTCTGTTCCTTGCCGATCCAAAAAGTGTCAAGAGGAGACGAAAAAAGCAGGGATGCGGGCAGGGATGCGGGACCCCTTGTCGATTGGGCTGCCATTTTCCCTTGCGGAGTATTTCCAATCTGCCATTGGACAGGTGGGGTTGGACAAAGGGGGAAAAAATGACGTTTGGCCTCGAAAAGAAGGCCTTCAATTCGTTCGCTTTGCTCTTGCGTTGTTTCGAATCGTGGGTATGGCTCTTGGAGTGGGGTTGGATAAGGAGAAGGCCGCATTCCTGATGCTTGATTGTTCGACGGGGCTAGGGCAAATCAATTGAAATCCGTGCCATCATGGTTAGCCCATTAGGCATCGACAAATTGGCCGTTTTGTGTGTGTTTTCTTTTTGATTTTCTTTTTGATTTTTCGGTTTCGTCGGATTGGCTTGTTGTTTGAGCGTGGCTGAGCAGGAAACGTGGATGGGATGTTTGGCCATGGTCAGACATGGTAAGCTGAACCACCCGGCCATTCCGTGGTGCTCTCGAGGCGCTGCTCAGCACCCCCCCCCCAAAGAAAAAAAAAAAAAAACTGGGCCCAGACGAACTGTCGCAAACCCCAGTCCCGTTCGAATCTTTCGAGTATTTTGAATCAAAAATCCAAATAGACAATGGGAATTAGTTGAATTAAATCAAAACCGAGATAATTTTTGTGTGTCGACGGGTCGCCCCAGAAGAAGAATAAAAAGAGGTAGAAATGTGATGTGTCGAGGTAGAATGGAAGGGTGCCACGAGAAAGAGCGTGCCTATCAAAGGCGTCTCTCATGTTGTCTCGCCCGTCAAAGGTTTCAGACCCTCAGGTGCATGTGAGAAATTGTGAGGGCGAGACCCTAAGGCGGCAACCTCAACTCGCGACAAGATACGACTTGTTTCATCCACCTTCTCTGGATGGACGGTGCGTCTGTTTGGATTGCTGCGAGTCGAGGCACTGGGAGAGTCGAATTCGAGTCCGACGTCTAGTCCAGGTTGGAATTCGCTCCGAAAACCGCCAGGACGGTGGAGCGTCGCATCCGCGATGCGATGGAAAACTTTGTGGCGGATAACCGGGCAAGTAACAGTATCTGCTCCCGGTCAAAACGGATACCCTCGTTTTCAATGTCTGGGCTCCGTGACTGTTCATTGATAGCCGACCAACTTGGCGCAGCGTTGGCAGTAGTAGATTCCCTGGCCAACGCGCACCATGCCCGTGTAGGTGACGTCGTCCGTCGATGTCGTCTCGACCGACCGCGCACACCGAAGACACCGGAGCACTTCGACGGATGCGACTGGGCGTTTGACTGCGTCCATGCTGGCGGCGGAACCTGTGGTGGAAGAAGAGGACGAGGACGAGGCGCTGTCGTTTCGGTTCTTAGTTGGTCTTGGGCTCGACGGCATAGTCCGTGCGAGCTGTGAAGCGGTGCGAGATGGAATCACTCCGTAAGAAGAAAGGTGCGCCAAATGGGATTCTGGCGTGTGCTGATATGTGGTTTGCTGTGCAAGAAGCGTCCAGTACACCAAGTAGAATCGGGGCGAAACGGCACAGGTGTTGTTGGATCCGGATGCGATGTATGCTATGTAGTCGAGTCTTCAAGAGTCGAAATTGGCTAGAGCAAGAATGAAGAAAATCGTTAAGATATTTTGGAGAGTATGAGTTTTCTGTTTGACAAGAAAGGGAAGCAAGCCTCAGGAGGGGGGATGGGATAGCGGCCCTTATGAAGATTTGCGAAAGAAGGACCGCTTGTCACAGTCTGGTGTTGACCTGGTATCAAAATGGGACCGAATGAGTCCACACGCGCGTATGGAGAGGGGGGAGGGAGTGTATCCTAAGGTGGAATGGATGGGAAGGGGCGTGTAAATTGTGGTCTTGCAGCACGAATCTGAGTTTTTTTATGGTGTGAGCCGAGAAAAGGGCGTATGCTCTGGGTGTGGAAGGGAAGACCCAAAACCCGGGGGTGGATGTTTTAGGAGAGGGGCGTATGGCACTAATGGAAGGAGGGGTGGGACTTTTTTTTTTCCTCTCCTTCTATCCTCTTTTAAGGGATGTTACGGGGGTTTTCAACTATCCGTACGGGGTATGGCATATGGGATGACTCGTAGGGCAAGGCAATCTCAAGAAAGTTGGATGGTTTGGTAATAATACGTACACCAAAGAGGGGGAACAAACCAAAAACCCACCAAGTCCTCGGAAATGCATACTCCGTATTGAACACCAGTACTTGTAGCAGGCTGTCAGCGGAGCTACGAATTGCTGACGACGACGACAATAATATCACACTACTAGAGCAAGCATGCACACTTTACTCGAGAAACATATGTGCGCATACTCCGTACACACACAAATCTTTTGGCGACTGTTACCAAGATAGGTATCGCCATACTTCATCTTAGCCCTGCCCTTTGTCCTGCTCATTGCAGGAGATTCCTACCCGGCAAGACACAAAATAAACTAATATGGAGTACTCCGTACATGGGCTGCTACAAGTATGTGGATAATGCGAATCTTGGGGCACTAAAATGGTGTGGATGCCAATACCGGGGCCAGGGCGAAACCTAAAGGTGAAATGAAGGGTGCGCGTGGGGTGGAAGTTTGGGGAGGGGGGTGGGCTATGTATTTATCAGGGCATCGCTGGAATTGAATATGAATTGTTTGAGGAAAGAGCCCAGCCCTAATACTCCGTACATGTAGCCCTCGATACAAGAGTGCTTGTACTCCGTACTGAGTTCGCATTTAATATGGAAGGCGCTATTTGTGTTGTGGAGAGTAGGCATGTTGGTTGGGATATCCCGGAGATTTCCAACGAGTAACTTTACTTTGTTTCTTCAACCAAGGCTCCGGTTGGATTAGAGCTGCCCTTCCACTGGGCAGGCCAGACCGCCCTTCTCGAATAGGTTGACAAATGCAATCGAATAAGCCTCAACAGAAAATAATATCGACTCCCAACCAGAGCCAGGGTCTCATTCGACGGGACGAATTCACCGCTGTTCCTATTCGTCATTTCAACCTTTGAAGGGTGCGCCGCTGGGCTGGGTAATAATACGCTGGGTACTACAAAACCCTGGTCCAGGTTAAAAATCTTTGTCCTTAGAGCCACCTTGCTGACAACACACTAGCAAAAAATAGCCAACAGGGGTGCGACGGGAGAAGAAAAGGAAGCAGTGGAAGACGACGAGTCTACGGAGTGCGTACTCCGTAAACCCTGCTCTTCTCGTTCTAGGCACGCCCATCAAAGCAGAATTTCCAATAACATCGGCCAGGCCAGGTCAAGCCTTAATACACAAAGAAGGGCGTCAACAGGGCGTTCGACGGGGCGCGTTCCGCCATTAATGGGCAGTCCCTTTCTTTCACTTTAGGTTTCCTTCGTTCGGGCTTCGAAGAAGGCAATGAAAGGGGGAAAGTGGGCCACAACTGCCCATGAGCCGACTGGGGGTTAGGGGATGCGCAGCCATGAGAGTTGGAGCGATGGCGCAGCGGACAACACATACGTTACGGAGTAATAATATGAACGGCAGGCAGACACCTTCTTTGAGCCCTACCCTGGTCGTGGCTGCCATCTTACAGGCTTTGGGTACGACATGGCCAGCCCGATCAGCCACCAGGGGGCCAGGCTGGCCATGCTGCAGATCGGGACATGCTTTTTTGTTTACCCAAGCCAGGATGCCGAGGAATCCACAATTTTATTTCTACCTTGGGGTATGCATTTTGGATGCGAAAGCCACGTCCGTCCAAGAACAATGAATGGGTGGCCAACAAGGTTTGGAAATGCAGCCGACGAATTGTGGCTTTTTTTTCTTCTCTTATTCTATTTTCACAGGCAAGGGGTCTCCGAAGACGTCGCCGACCTGACATGCAAGCGGTGAGTCAAATCTGCGGTGTAGCACGGGAGCAAGGGGAGTCGCATGCACATGCACATGCCACATAGCTCGACAATGAGGCTTAAACGGCGAGAAATATTGGAAAAGAGAGGCAGAAGATATCGCGCCAAGGGGCGTTTGGTTTCAAAGATGAGGCACCAATGAATTGGGTCCAACTACTCAGCATTCTTTACTTTGATTTTTCTAGTCCTTTTTGGCAGCCCAAGCCCGCACGTCGGACGTTGGGTTGGTAGTTTCCATTGGAGCATTGTCAAATTGAGGCTCCTGTTGTGTCACAGGCCACCCCCCCCCCCCCCTGCCTTGACTTGATTTTTCGTCCTATTTTCTTTTGACTGACTCAAGAGCCGAGAAATGCGAGGGTTCCACTTGTAGCCTCGAGGACGAACTGACAGAAGAGCAAATTGTTCCAAATTGGTAATAGCGAGAACCCATAGGGTTGGTTTCGTTGGTTCGCGATGAGATTAGCGAGCATGTCTGTTTGTCGAGGAGGTAGCAGAGGAACCCCCTTTGAGGGCGAATATGTTTAAAACGAGCGTCGAGAGTGGCAAAAATGATTAAAGGGGGAAAGCTGGGGTTAGGATCAGTGATCTAGTTTAGTTTACATGGCGATGGAGAGCGAAGAAGCATCCCTAGCAAATCTCCAAATATTTGCCTCCCCCTATTCTTTTCGCGATAGCCCTTTGCCACCCCCATGTCGGGAGGAGACCAGGGTTTAGTCGGGGGCTCTTGGGAAATGACAGAAGCTACAAGTACAGCGTGTGTACGGAGTACGTGCAGGAGAAAGAGGATAATGACAAAAGAAAAGAATCAAGAAAAAAAGTGCCAATAAATGAAGAATTTTACAGCTTTACCGCCTCTTCCAAAAAAAATCTTTCAATATTTTGGTTCTTTTTTTTGTGCCCTCCTTTTTTTCAGTGCACGATCCCTACAGTCGTTAAACATGAAACTTGGCACCAAACTTTTCTGCCCAAAAAGAAAAAAAAATTACTGGTAGTCTGGATCTAAACTAGACTTGGCCAGGCCCATGTTCGTCCAGCTTTGCCCCTGGTAATGATTTTCGGGACTTTTTGCGATCATCAGGCACATCTTCCTCATCCATTTTTTTTTTTTCACTTGTACCTTATGGGGCACTTGGGTGGAGATGACCCTTTCTGCTGGGAAGTGAAGATCTAGCTTAGTTTATTAGTACCTTGTACGGAGTATTAATACGGAGTAAAGGGTTTGATTTCAGTGAGGGTTGGGAGATGAGAGGTGAGTGAGGTGAATGGTTGAATGGTGAATGCTGGTCATGTGATTTTGTTTGAATGTTGGTCATGGAGAATCCACTGTGGGATTCTTTTCGGGAGGGAAATGTTATGAAGTGAAGTGAAATTAACTACTCCGTAGACTATGGGTGTGTATGTGTGTATGTGTATTCTTTGAATTCGAGGTCGGCGACCTCTTTTGCGTAGGATTATTTTTATCATGCTTTTTTATGCATTTTGTCTGTTTTGAGTGAATATCATACGATGTTCTTTTGTTGCTGGTTTTTTTTTTTTTTCTTTTTTCTTTTTCTTTTTTTCTTGGAATTTTGCAACTATCATGAGGTTTTTTTTTTTTTTTGGAGGTAGTGGTTGGGATAGCCCCCTATGTCAGTTATAACGAAGCGCTGTGCCGCTGTAAGGAGTCGCTAACAGAGGGAATTTACTGGCTAGACCCGCTATTGTTCCAAGAAAAGTGGTAGTTTTTTCAGCTTTGCTCTGTCGGCCAGTAGAAAAAAGTGGAAAATTCCCTCGTCTGATTGGTGCATGTAACAAGAATCACCCTGCTGTCATGATAGCATCGTCTGTTCTTATCTTTTTTCCCCGTTTGTTCTCGAAAGAGAAAAAGACACTGACAGTGCCCCCGTTTTTGTCAAACCTCAGTCTAGATTTCTTGCCCTCGTCCCATTCTCTTTGGGCTGGTGTCTTGGTGCCAGAATAGTTCAACGGAAGGGACGGCATCCATCCCATGTTCAGACCAAGTCTGTCTGTCCCATGCACACCCACAGACACAGACAGACACAGACGCAGACACACACATTTTCATCCCGCGACTTGGCGGTGTAGGTAGGCAGCAGCATTACATTCAGGGCGTGCAACACGTGGGGGACGAAAAGGACGAGAAGAATACTCCGTGCACGGTGTGTTTCGGTGTATGACACCCCTTCCATTCCTTGGTCGTCACATTCGCTTGTTGGGGTTACCGTAACCGGGAAGGGCGGAAAAGGAGGGGGCGTGGGACACCGAACATGATAAGAGGAAGAAATCATTAGGCAATGAGAGGAGGGGGAAAATATATGTCACGTTCTTCCATTGTCGTATCACTAATCTTGCTCAAACCATGTCTTTTTCTTCTCCTTTTCCTCCCGGGTGTCTTATAAAGAGTCATGGATTCTCGGTCTGGTGATGTGTTGAGGATGGGGTTCGGTTGCGTTGGGGGGTTTGCGGCTGGAGGGTGAGAATGACACCTTGCAGGAGGAGGGAAGAAAACCCTGATAGGTCACATATCCCTTTTTTTTAGCAGCAGCAGCAGCAAAGCAAAGCAAAGCAAAGCACCTTGCACTCCGCTGAATTGGTAAAACTGTTTTTGTTGCTCCGTTGGTTCTGTGGGAGACGTTGCATTGTAATACGGAGGAGGTAGGAGGACAAGATAACGGCTTGTTGCGACAAGGCTCATTCAAACAGACTCCGTATGCATGTACGAGTACGAGTAAACTGTACACCCCCTCTCAGCCAGCCTCCGAGCACAAACGAACCTTTTTTTCTTACAGTGTATGTCTACGTGTAAACTTGCAAGTTTAAGTTCCAATGATAGAAACCCAACTGCCTATTCTCATACTTGTACTCCGTAGTTTTGGCTGGTGTCCGTCTGGGGAAGCACACACAAGCTGAAACTGAAAGGAATATGCAATATCGAATACGGAGTAGCAAATTCAAATATCCGACTTTGTGTCTTTTCTAAGAACAATGTTTGAGGTAGTACCGAGGAAATGTAGCACAGGACTCACAGCAAAACCCAACTACATACCTCCATACTTGTACAAGTACTATGTTATCAGATCTTTCATACTCTCCCTTCCATCAAGCCGAGAATCAAATACTTGTAACTCATCCCATGACCACCATGACCAACCACCCCCGAGACAAGAATCATGTCAACTACCTGTATGAAAGATGTACAAGTATGGAGTATACACGTACAAGTACACACCCCCCGAGCCACGAGAAAGACCGAGATAAATAGAAAGAGAAGAAGAAAACCCCAGCCTTGTCCCTTCAGCTGAGAAACAATGTTTATTATTAGTTTAGATCCCGTTGTCCCAAATGTCTTGCCTCGTCTCGTCTCGTCTCGTCTCATTTGAGCCTTAAACTTTCTCTCTACTCTACTCTACTCTGTACTCCGTACAAGTACACAAAAACAATGCCTATCCTTGTACGAAGAAGTCTTTGTGAGACTCGAGTTCATATGGCCGAAACAGGGTCCTTTTGTAAAAGAAAGGAGACGAAACTCGCAGTAGACACAAATTCACTCCTTCTAATCTCTTTCTTGTCTCTTTTAATATCGGTGGCTTGTTTCAACAAATTGCTCAACAAGGACAGTATTTACCCTCAACTTCCTAAACCAGTCGAGATAATCCATCTACAAGTACAAGCACGTTTCAACACGATTACCCAGGATTCTCTTCCCTCTCGTTCAATCTTGCTATTTTAAAACAGCCCATCCTTTCATCTTCATCTCCCGCGTGTGAATCCACAAAGCCTGGGCTGACGGAGTAGTTACACGCACACCCTCCGCCCTTTCTCCATCGGCCTAGGCCTAGCATCGACGATTTTTCCGAAACACAAGCTAGCAAGGATGGGGAATAAACGCCGTTGCTTCACCATGCAACTAAAAGGGAAAAAAATCATCCACAGCACAGCTCGCATTCTTCTCTTTTTGACAGGGGTTGTCGTGCCGGCTTCGGTTGCTGGGCCCGGGGGAGGCGGACACGGCGGGAAATGGGCAAACGGCTCTCCTTTTTTTTCATCTATTCTTCCACTGTTAAATACAAGTACTCCCTAGATGGCCTGCCAAAACAACCAACGTTTGAAGCTGCCGAGTCCTTTTCCTTCTTTGACAGGGTCTCGAGTTACAATGCTCCCCCGGATCTGCACGATTTGCACGATTTGCACGGGGATTACGCACGCCACTGCCACTCGAGTAAAGACGAAAGAAAGCCTAAGTGGGAAAAGGAAGGCGGCGTCCAATCTATTCCGTACCGAGAAAAGAGATGAACTGGCTAGATGGAGTCAAGTCTTGTCGATCGTTCGATCGTTGGGCTCTTAGCCTGCGAGAGGATTTTAGCACACTTTTTTTTTTTTTTTTTTTTCCTTTTTCCTCTCATTGCATCCTCTGAAAGAGGTGTAAGAGAAAGAGAAATTCAAAAGAAAAAAGAGAGATGGAAAAAAAGATAAAAAAAAAAAAGGAACATGGGAAACCCCTCCTTGCCTCATCCTCATCCCTGCCTGTCACTGTCATTCCTCCAGACCAACACACCTCGACACGTCTTCGCAAGACCGTTAATTCGCACCCTACTTACTCCGTACACGTATATACTACGGAGTACTCAAATCCCCCTTTGTTCCTGTCGCCCTACTCGACAGGGGTCGGCTGAAGAGCTCGCAACTTCCGAGACCAAGGAATGCACTAATGCACGCTTAACCATCGGTCCCGACCAGTAGAACTTGAGAATAGGCCCCGAAGGCCAGCCTACTCCGTACTGGTACACTAGACCGCCTCACTTTCAAGCTCGGTCGTTCTTTGTTTCACTCGTCCGCCTGGCCTTTTGCGTATATGTCGTCGTGTATCGCCTCAGCTGGCCATGCATGCCACCCGCCCTCGTGGTCGATAGAGCGTGTTGGGTTCGCAACTTGCCAAAGTGAAGCGCGCCAAGCTTTGAATGAAATGATGAAAAAAATTGCTTGGGCGGTGAGCAAAGTGCCATCTTCGGGATAGGGGGCAACGGTGTAAGGCGAAAGGCGATACTATGCAGCCTCGAGAAACCTATGCAGTACTCCTTATTGTTCCAATAGCATAGAGTAGTTTATAATACTCTGTACAAGTAAAAACGCAAGAGGGCTCTCACCGTAGCGCCACCAACCCCGATAAGACCATCATTCGAAGAACAAGGCGAGCACCTCCTATACTGCCAAGCAACAAAACCTCAGCTGCCGAAAACATGCCCGAGGACCAAAAAGACATGGGACTTTCCTCTCGTGGTCTACGCCCGCTCCCTTGTCTTCCCCTACTCTCGGCCAGTACTCGGTGCCTCAAAGTTCTCGCAAAGCCAACCGTGCCACTCGATGCCATTTGGGTCGCAACGGCTTCTCTCACTCGTTGCACAGTACTACCGGGCACGCGTCAGCTTCGAGCCTAATGCTAACCCTTGCAACGTTGAAACTCGTCGGGCATTTGTCCAACACGCTGTGCCCGAAATCAAAAGATCCTGTGCTCGGCCCCCTCCCTCCCCCAAACCACCACGAGGTCGTCGAGGGGTCGTCGAGGGGCACGAAACACGCCTCAAGTCTGCAAAAAGACATGCCTTTCCTTGTTCACCGCCTCGGCTCTCTCCTCGTGTCACTCGGAAACAAAGCGATTCCTATAAGCCCCTGCAATCGTCCGTTGATCCATGCCGTGGAACCCTATACGGCAGGGCGTTGAACAAAAATGCCCCCAAGCCATGCATATGTTCATGTAACCCAAGAGCCAAGAGCAACCGTCTATTCTACGGCCCATCGTGCTCATACCCCCTCCCCTATTTCGACGGCAGTTTGAATCGGGGTTTGCACACCGACGACTCTCTTGGATACACACCGGCCGTGGAGAGCTGTCGCCGTTGAGAAGGAGAGGCTCACACTTCACTGCTCTTGGCCGCTCACTCAGGTTAGCATCGGCTTGCATGCAAGTCCAGGTCAAAGGGGGTTTACGTAGCCTCTTCCAACTCACCCCCTCCTACAAGTAGCTTGTTGAGCAATGTTTGTAGCCGTGGCTGGCAGCCGTACCGCGACTCTCGGCCCAATGGAGATTGCACCGAGATACGCCGGGATTACTCTCCTGGGAGGCAATCCAGTTGCACAAAGAGTATGAGAGCATTCTTCCTTCGGTCCAGTCATTGTATCAGAATCATTCCGTCATTTCTAGGCTTTGCCGTTGCTTGCGCGTCCCGTCGAGCCACTCGAAAATGTACCATGCGTAACCTGTACCACCACATGCCTAGGACGTCGTCCGTCTCGAAGAATGCTCGTTTGATCATCTTGAAATCTGCCCGGAAAGACTCCGACGAGGAATGTTAGAGTCCAGCCACCAACTAACTGTGCGAATCGAATGGATGCGCTCAAACTGTTCTCGCTCAAGGCCAAGCGTCTCCCTCCTTCAATCTTGTAAATTCCTAATTTCTGGAAAGACCTGGAAGATTCAGCCCCCACGAGGGAAAGAAAAAAGAACGAAAAGAGCGACCGTACGTAGACACAGGTGATAACCTTACTTGGGCTTCTGGGCGACAGTCTATAACTTATCCCTTGCTGAACATACGCGTTTTGCATGTCCTTGAAGCAGAAGAGGAGAAAAAGAAGGCATTGTGAACCAGCCACAGAACTCAATCATTCTATTCCGTTCCCATTTTGAAGATGAAATATTTCCTAAATCTGCCAATACGCCGTGCCGTAAACAATGCCCGAACCAAAATGTACAATAACCAAGAGCAATGTATCGATAATACGAACCCAAGAGAGCAATGCCTCCGCCTCCTAGGCCCCCTCGTTCCATGGTCTCCATTCCTGCCGATCATAGCTAGGCATGCACTTCACCTTCTCCGGCGGTGAATCTTGCCACTGAATCTTCCAATCCTCTGCCATCTCGCTCCCCTCGGGCACCATCTGCGACACATACCCTTTAAGTCCTTTAATCTTGGCGCCGTGTTCATCGTCATATTCGAGATTGACGCTCGGCACAATGGCAATATTGCCATAGCCCGCGCGCCAGAGATCCTTGCAGAACAACTGCGGTTCGCCCTGGAAGCACTCCCCGTCCAACGGCGCGCGGAATCGAAGACCGTTGCGCAGTAGAGGCTCGGCGGTGAAGACGGCTGCGCCGTTCCAGCACGAGAAGACCTGGAAGGGTTTGTGAGCTTGGAGACGCGCGCGGTCTGCAGGCGCGTTCCAGAAGAGGTTCCATGCTGAATTCCAGTTTCCGTCGGCGGGGATTTCGAAGAACGAGTCTCCGTTGATTGTGCGGGCGACCCAGACATCGTAGAAAGTGGGATCGGGGCCGACGTAGGTCCAGTCGAGGCCGCAGGTCATGTCGGCACCTAGCACCCTTTTCTGAAGGACCAGTTCGAGTATGTCTTCGGGGCAAATCGATACATCGTTGAGAAAAATGACTGTTGTATCGGGAGAAAACGCGTCGCTCGTGCCTGTCAGCGGTTCGAGCGCGAGGTTGCGCAGCTTTGCAAGTGCGCCTATGCGATCGCCGTCCGCAGCCGGATTTATGGCGCTTCTTTGGAAAAAGTATTGGGCCCCGAGGGCCTCGATGTCGTTTCGCAAGTGGTAAAGGACCTCGTAGGAACCATCCTGCGAGTTGCCCTCCACGACCGACAGGGCGCAATGTTGGGGTCCGAGGAATCGCATTGACTCGACGATGGAACCCATGAGGCGCGGCAACAAATCGACCTTTTCCCTAAAGTCGAGGGCAAAGAAGTATGATGGTTTTGGTGTCGTATCTGGTGTCGTATCGGCTATCAGCTCTTTGTAGCGTTGGGAGTTGAGTCTCGGGCATGCGAGGCGGGGAAATGTCGCGTCTTCGGGGTCCATGATGGCTTTGGCATACGTCGGCGCTTTGAGCACATGTTCCGGCTTTGCATCGTGTACGGGATCGGGCTTTGCCACACTACTACCAAGTACGTCCTTGAGAGGTCCGTATGCTTTTTCTTTCGGCACAGAGCGAGGTTAGCTTTTCAATGTTTTCATGCCAAAAGGGGAGAGGAACCATGTGCACGCACTAAATGAGGATGAGGTATATGGCGATGGTGAGAATAGTTGGTCGAGGGATATGAGGGCGAATGTGAAGAGAAGGCAGAGAATGGCCAATCGGCCCTTGAAACCACCAGGGACGAGCATCGTGGATAAGGACCAAGCTTGACTCCGAGGATGGTCTCCCGAAAAGAAAGAGAGAAAGAAAGCCCTCGCACACAGTTATGTTGGGATCTCTTTTTCTTTCACCTCGTTTTTCGGCTCGTAGTTGTTTGGTCGTTTCTGATTTCAAGTTTCGGTGATGGTGGCTGGGCCAGATCCCGTGAAACGATTACACAGTCGTGCGATGCTATCATTGGATCGCTTGCCCCCCTCTCCCGCATCTCGGCGGCTAACAGGTAACATCGAAATGGGTTTTGGGTTGGCCGGGCCATAAACGACACTTTGACCCAGAAAATTGCTGGGGTCTTTTGTCCCCTAATCGGGCCCCAAACAATTACAGCCTGCGACACTCGCTGCAGGGGCACTTTTACCCCCCCCTGTCATTCTGGTTGACCACTCACAAGAGAGGGCAATACGGAGTACTTGTATGCATCCTTCCAAACCGACCAGTCTCACGACACCATCAGCCGCCCTCCCCACCAATTCAACAGGGAGCCCTTTCAATCAACCAGCCAATCCCTGTGTGTTCCTATAGAATTGAAACCGAGCCGTGATGGAATGCATGCTGGGCGTTGTTGGGTTTATTTATATGTCGAGACTATTGTTGTGCATCGTGCCGTGTTCTATAAACTGCTGCATGCCCGTGTATCACTGTAATGCGAGTGCATCTGCCCGTTCTCTCTTTTTTTCCCCCCAAAGTGACTGATCTAGACTGCTGTATAAATGCAATGTACAGTTGAAAGCGATCTGTCAAAGCCACTCCTTCTCCTCGTCCCCCCCATTGGAACATTCTGAGATTCATCGGTCATCATGACGATACTACAAGTATCAGTCGTCGGCGTTTGTGTCCTTCTAATCGCCCCTCTCGTTACTGGAAGCCCTCATCCTCTCGTGATCCAAAATGTCGCTCTGGCCGAAGCGCCAGCAGTGACACCCGCTCCATTCTACTTTGGTCTCGACGAGACAAAGGACAGAGAGCAGCTACAAAAACGCCAAGACATCAACAAGGTGACGTGCGGGTTCCTGAGCGGTGATCCGGCGCTCCCTCGCTCTGCCGACCGCGGATTCAACTGTCGGGTCGATACCGAGAGGGGATTGTGGGGGTTTTGCCCGACGACGGTGATCCGGGCGAGCGACTGCGGTCTTGCTGGGAACTGCATCGATAGAGGGAAATGCTCCACGGGATGCGGCATTGTCGGGACACCCGGCATCACCACTTTTACTTGGTGAGCTTTACCGGACTTTAGACGGCGGGGGAAACGACCACCCTTCACATAAAGAGAACACTTGTTAACGGATTGGCTTTTTCCAGTGCGAGCACACAGTTCTGTTCCACCGCCATCCTCGCCCTAGGTCGAGACGCCGACTTTTCGTACATTGCGTGCGGAAACGAAGATACGACGCAGACATACTTTCCCACACCCTTCCTCGTGACATCTTCATCGTCAACCTCATCAAGTACGCCGTCTACCACGTCGTCTACCACGTCAACCGAACCAACGGAAGAAACAAAACTGGTGCCGACGCTTTCGCAACCCACGAACCTTGTCCCGGCAAATTCGGCAGCCGAAGGAAACGAAGAAAGCAATGCCGGCGGATCGAGCAATATAGGGGCCGTCATCGGAGGCGTTCTCGGTGGTGTGGCACTCGTTTGCATCTCGGCCGTTGCCATTGTTTTCATTTATCGGCGGAACAAGGCTTCGGCGCGGAAGGAAGAGGGGGGTGGCGCCGGGGGTGGCGCCGGGGGTCAGGCGGGGCCCGGGTTTGTTGGGTACTCGGGGCCGCAGTATCAGCAGGAGTATCAGCAGCAGTATCCGGAGCAGGGGGCGTATCAGCAAGTGTATTGGAATGAGCTTAGCGGAACGGGTGAGAAGAAGATTGTCGAGCTTCCGAGTTGAGGGGGTACTGTCTGGTCTTCGCCTCACCCTTTCCTTTTTCTTCTTTTCCTTCCCTTTTTCTCTTCTTTTTTTTGAGCTTCATCCATCACGGAGCGGCCACCATGCATTAGCGAGCGAGCCATTTATTTTTCTTAATTGTACTAGAGTGTTTTCATGATCATCATGATGGTTTGGCTTGTATTCCATGCTGCTTACATGACGGTGAATGTCATTACTGCTACAATCCTTGGAGCATTGTCACTCACTCTGTCACACCAACTATGCCTCGGTGACCATGTCCTGAGCCGTGGCACCCGTGCAACCTAGAAGATGGGACATCATCTGGCAGCATTACACTACGAGTAAAGGAAAGGACAAATACGGAGTAGAAGATCTAAGAACTCTTATGGATAGCCTTGCTGGGGGGGGTCTGAAATTAGGTAATACATGACCCGATGTACTCCGTTAGGCCCACCTTGGAATTGTAACGTGCCATCTGAAATTGCGAACTACAAGTAGAACTTGGCAGCGACAGTGTAGTTTAAAAGGAAAAGGATAGCTTTGTGAGGAAGACAAAAGGTGGATGCAATGGGGGCGTCAGTCAATGGTTCCAGTCACTAGTACTCCGTACTCCGTAGAACACACAGCTGTGGGCCGGTGAACACGCGCCTTGTCCCTCATTTCCCCGACTCTCTTTTCAAGACAACCCGGCGGCGCGGTTCCAAGTGTTTCTCTACTTACTCTATTACTCCTCCGTAGCGGATTGCCAATTTGCAACGGAAGATCAATGTTGACGGCATTTCCTAAGCCCCATTCAACGTCTGGTTGCGTTGCGTGCGTGTGCGAACATCTATTTTTACAGCTCTTTTTTTCCCGGCCAAATTCGAGCTTTGTGCCATGGCATTTTGATCATGGCATTGCTGCCTGTTTTTACTGCTTCCGTTCCGTTTGCGGCATGCTACTTCGTATTACTTGGCAGGCACTGCCCTCCACCCTCACCAGATGGATACCGGGGGGGGGGGGGGGGGGGAATTTGGGTTTTTGATGGTCGTGGCTTTGTCCATCATCTGATCAGACAATTCGTATTAATCTCTACCTTCGAGTACCAAGTCCGGGCCCTGCTGCCTTGTATTGTTGTCTGTCCTCATCTGTTCCATCCTTTTTCCAGCATCCAAGTACGTGGGGAATTCCGCAACTACGGAGTACTAGTAACCCTTTCGGTATTATCTCAGGTAATTACGATAGAGTAACATTTGCGGCGGGGGGGAGGGAACCAAGCTATTGATTTAGTGACCAAACCAGACGATAACCTCTGTGGAGAAGTGCTAATTTCCTTTGCAAAAATCCACGGGGGGGAAAAGAACAGAGAGGGGAATTGCTTATCAGAGTACGGAGTACTCCGTAAAAATAAACTACCGCGTACTAAGAGACAACTCGTCGAGATTTTCGGAGTAGCTTACCCCCGTTTTCCTCCTGTCCTAGCCTCTGCATTATCTGGGTCATCTGACCGTTGGAAAATTAGAAAATGGAGTTTTTGCATACTCCGTACGTAGTTTACGGGGTGTTGGGCATGATGTTCCATGCCAGGTGACTTGGTCTGCTGTTAAGTTGTTATTAGTTCTCCTGTTCTCACTGGAACCAGACCACCAGTGCACTGTAATTTCAAGTCTTGTACCTCCAATACGGAGTAGTACAGAAGTTTCCCAGTCCTAGTAAATGCAACGACCCCACATGGTTCTGTTGAGTGTACGGAGTACGGAGTACTCCCGCCCAAAGTTCTGTTTGGGGCCTCGTTCCAATGGTTACAGTTACTAATCCCAAAGCGAATACCTGCATCGTTTGTCACCCCTTTTTGCCTTCGATCCCACACTAAGCGATCCCTACGATTAACTGTAACAATATTTTACATTTGTCTCTCGTGTCTTGGGTCGCTTCCCGCAATTGCAAGCAAGCGTGTCAGAGGAACATTTCAAGAGGGAAGAAAAAAAAAAAAAGGGAAAAAGGTCTGAAAAAAAAGAGGACCAACCCGTGTGAATCATCATCAGCCAACCACCTTCCATCATTCACCCACCTTCTCGTCCTCTGCATGCTCATCCGTCTTTCTGCCACACCCCCCCCCAGAACAACCTTTGGTACACCAACAACCCTCCCTCGTTGTCAGTCCTGGAGAATGCTGCGACGGTTGCTTCCTGCATTATTCCCCGAGAAGCGTCTCACAATACCATAGGTCTAAAATACCCAAAAGTCCATCGTCACTTCAATTCGTCCTCCTGAGTCCGTCTTGGCTTCGCATCAACCGCTCGATTCCGTCTCGACCAGCCCTTCAATTGCTTCGCAACCACTCTGCAGTACTGTCCGTCTCTCCTCAAAATACATCCTCTCCTTTGCCTCTCTTTTGCCTCTCCAAAATCTGCCGGTCGAGGGGGTGTGCATGCGTCATAGCAACATGAGCGAGCCTCACCTACGACGCTTCGAATCGACCGAGCCAGCTTGCAACATTTCAAATCACACCCAAATTGACAATTCACCATCCGACCCATTCACCACAAATACCGCCTCGCGCCCCGAGTCTACCCATGTCGACCTGGATAATGATTCGAGCCCGGCCGCTGCGAACCCGGCCGACTCGCTCACCGCAGATACAAATGTTGCACCTCCTGACCTCCGCGTCCATACTGCGCAATTTCGAACAACCACGATAGCGCCCTCCCCGCCACTTCGAGATTCGTTGCTCCCTTCCACCGATGCACCTACTACTGGACGCAGACCAAGTCACCACCACCCCATCACGCAAAACGCCCTCTCCGTACTGACGGATGTGGAATTGCTTGGCCGTTACGACCCCGGCCACGCCCACTCGACTCGCTCTTCGCGATCCCTGCGACAAAAGTCCTCCTCGTCGAGTCTCCGCCCCGTCTCTCGGACCCCGAGCCTCAAAGCTGCCCTCGCCCATAGCCTAGGCTCATCATCGGACACAAGCTCCACGGTTGCGAGTCCCATCATCTCTGCACTCGGCGACGTCACGCCGCTCCCGTCTCCGCTGCTGCCAAGCCACTCACCCGGACTTTGGAAGAGGTCTGGCAGCCGAGTTAGTTCACGCGATAACATGCCCGGTGACCACGATGCCACCGCAGGCCGATTGAAAAGTTCCGACGCAGAGATCATCATCCCACCACCCCACGGCCCAAAACGAAGGACATACAGCGGCCTCCACAGGGCAATCCTCGCAGAAGACGGGGACGATGGAGCTGCTGCCCCGCCTCCAACCCGCGAGGCACGCAATCGGAGTCTAAGCGATTATGTGCCGGACCCACAAGCAATTCCGAAGCGCAACTTGACCGTATCAGGCCCTCGTGCGAACCCCGATGATGTTCCCGAGCCAGTCGAGCCTCAAATGCGCCGAGAACTTCACTTTGCCGAATCTCGAGGCCTGACATCTACAGCGAAACCCCCCACCCCCCCTCCTAGCGAATCCTCCAGAGAATCTACCGACTCCGGGGTCACACAGCCCAAAGGCCCCCAACCCGAGTATTTTGAAGCCATTGACCGTGTCGACGAAAAGCGTCGCCGGTGGCGAGCCGTAAGGTTCCTTGGACAGGGCACCTTTAGCCGCGTAGTATTAGCCACAAGCCAGCCATTGAGCGACGAGGACGCCGGCGCCACGGCCGCAGGACCTTTGACGCCAACGGCCGAGACTAATCTGGACCGCAAGACCCTCGTCGCAGTCAAGGTTTGCGAACATGGCCCTCGCGGAGGCGCCAACGAAGAGCGCATCGAGATGAGTCTCCGGCGGGAACTGGAAATCATGAAGGCCGTGCGACACCCGTCGCTTGTCCATCTCAAGGCTTGGAATATCGAGACCACGCGGACCGTTCTCGTCTTGAGTTACTGCCCCGGCGGTGATTTGTTTGATGTCGCGACACAGCATCGCGAGGCGCTTTCTCCTCGGTTGATACGACGCATCTTTTCCGAACTGGTAGGTGCCGTGCAGTATCTTCACAGCATGAACATTGTGCACCGCGATATCAAGCTCGAGAGTAAGTTGGACCTCCTTCGCCATTGTGCGCATTAGAGTGAATATATTTCTCTCTCTCTTTTTTTTTTCTTTGTAAAACTACACCCAGCTAACGAACACAGACGTTCTCGTAAACCTACCACCCACCGAATTGACAAACACCACCACCAACTGGGAAACATGCCCATACTCCGTCATTACCCTCACAGACCTCGGCCTCTCCCGAAGAGTGGCACCAGGCGAAAAACTAGAAACGCGTTGCGGCTCCGACGACTACGCAGCCCCCGAAGTCATCATGGGCCAATCCTACGACGGAAAGGCCACAGACGCCTGGTCCCTCGGCGTCCTCCTCTTCGCCCTCCTCGAGTCCCGCCTCCCCTTCGATCCGCACCCAGGCGTCAGCGACTCGTTCCGCATGCGCAGTCGCACGAGCCACCGCATCGCGCGCGTCGAGTGGCGGTGGTGTGAGTACGCCGGCGAAGACGGCGACCACGAGGCCAACGTCGCCAAGTTTACCGAGTGCGGCTTGCTTGGCGCCATGGAGATCACCGAGGGTCTTCTTAGACGGGCGAGGAGTCGGTGGACGTTGGACAAGGTTTCTGAGACCGAGTGGGTGAAGAGTGGTATTCAACTCGAGAATGGACTTGCGTTTCGTCCCGAGGAGGTTGCGGAAGAGGTATCTTGACGATTACGAATTGTATAATTGTACTTTAATTTTCTTTCTCTTTTTGCATTTGGCACCTTTTACTTTGCTTCTCACATCCCCCCCCCCCTTCCTTCTCTCATGCAGGGGAACAGCGAGCTTGGCGTTATATTGTCCAACATACCTAGGTACACCTGGTATCATAGAATTTTACGGATGCAGGACTCAAATCTTTCTATTTTTTTTCCCCCTTCTTTTTTCTTTCTTGGCAAGAGCAATGTGGGCAAGAACTATGTGGCCCGTATGCTAGCCATTTACATGATGCTTTTCATCTTTCCTTCCTCGGGTTTATCCTAGCTATTTTCTAACTATTTAAGAGCGGACAACCCGCTTCTTGGAGGGCTCGAATCCTACACTTTTAAAATATGCACAACGGGTCATGGAACCACTAGTCGAGACCCTTGGAAGATGATGCTGGCCGTCGCTTCCAACTTGTTCATGTGAAGCTTTCTCGCTCAGCTTCGGGGAAAAAAGAGAACCGAACATTGCCTCGGAGAGCGCCTTCGGGACCCCCTTACTAGTCCAGCTTCAAGTACCAAGATATGCCAACGCTGCCGAGATCTATGGAAAGGCAGCTGCCTCGGGGGCAGATTTTTTTAATCCGCGTTTATGACGGAGACCGAACTTTTGCTTCAGAGATGGAGACAAGACAACGATAACTCCGACTCGAGAACCACCGAAGCTGACTGGATTGTCCAGAAGATGAGGGCCGCTGATTACGAGCGTTCCTTGTACAATAAACGAGCCGAGCGGATCAATGAAGGGGCCCGGTTCGGCGAGCATTCCAAGGGCTGTTTATTGCCAGTTACATTGGTCTTGGAATAGAAAAGTTTGGAATGGGGAAAAGAAGCAGACCAGGATAGAGCAAGTTCAAAAACGAGCTCAATAAGGTGTATGGCACGGGGAGATACCACCTTAAAAAGAATAAAGGGCCTCCATATCTGTCCAAAGCGCTACAGGGGCTAGATACGGCATACATGAAGGCTTCCAAAAGATGGCAACTGACTGCTATCAGAGGCGGGCAACAACGACCGCAACTGCAGGCAAACAATTTGGCCGGGATACCCGAAGCTATATTTGACGAAACGCGTGCCCGGCCGCAGCACACCTGGCGGTGCCTCATGGTATCAGCCCAGGTCTCCTCATGGCAATTTTCTTAGAGGAGATGTCGAGGGAGAGCTGGACACAGCTCGCAAAGGGCTACTTATCGAACAGTCCCTGGAAAAGACGATGGACGACGGGGTAGTAGCCACTGTCCTGGATGGACTTACCGAACAACCCTTTTCCGGGGCAGATTGCAGCATGAGAGAATTTTCAGTGACAACAACATCACTGATTTCCCGGAATATATGATCAGCTTGCGGTCAGACCTACACGGATATTGGGGGAAAGCAATGCTTCCACTCGAGGCTATCGAAAGGCCGCAAAATGGCTCCCGGGTTCGCTTCAGGTGGCTGAAACATTCAGGACTACGGAACGTTCGCAGTTCGATATGGGGAACCAATGCTATACAAGTGGCGATTTCGAGATAGCGAAGCTGCTAATGTCGAACCCGCCATCTCGATTCCCCGTGAAAAGTCCGAAGGGGGCACTTGTGTCTGCGACCTCAACGACCGGCCGCTTGTTCTTTCTTAGCAATGAGAACAGGCCGAGGACACCTGGTCTCGCCAAACTAGTGCAGATGGAGCCGAAATTAGGAGAAGAGGAGCCTGATGACGGGTTGATGAGGACGAAGAAGACGAGGAAGAGGAACCAGAGTCACGGAAGCAAGAAGGTGTGCGGTTGCCGCTGTTCGTGTGAATAGATTATACAATGCATTAGACTTTTCATTCCGCACAGACCCCCTACGGGCATGAATCCAGATGTGCTTTACGAAACCCGGGCTCCTCGAGAGGTTCCTCGAGAGGTTCCTCCTGTGTTGTCTTTCACCCACGAAACCATTTACATGCCCAAGTCCAACACCTCTCTCACATCATACTGGAGCGGCGAAATAACACACCCTACAGGATTACAAGTCAAAACTGGATTCCGCCACAGAGAGCGCTTTGATCAATAAATTTAGAGTCATACTATCATGGTCTTGTCCCCGTGGTTTGACTTGCCTCAAGAACACAACCTTGATCCCAAAATAGTCGAACAGTTGAAACCAACAATACTTGTTGTTCTTTCAAACGAGGATGTCTCTAATCTAGCTTACGTCGCTTCTCTGCATATCGCGACTTGGGCGACTTTATTAAATTCCTTTGTGTCTTTCTCTTCCTTTCATGTCTTCAAGTGAAACTTGGGAATCGCCACGTCGTCTTGAAGACCGTACAAGGCGAAAAGCGGCTGAGACTTGGACAGGAAACAAGAAGGAAGAATTCAGAGTTACAGGTTTGTAGGTAGGGATTTTGGAAGGGGATTTATCGTCACGGTACTTTAAACAGGAGTTTTTACATCGGAATAGTACTACAAAGCGTTGGATCCATTTGTTATCGGGCTGCCTGACTCTGTGAATACGAACGATGTCAATGACGTCTTTTGATAAGAAAGATACGTCTTGAGGAGG
Source organism: Graphium sp. VPRI43844 (assembly GCA_019925285.1). NCBI lineage: Eukaryota > Fungi > Ascomycota > Sordariomycetes > Microascales > Graphiaceae > Graphium > Graphium sp. VPRI43844. Next base: position 90,828 of record JADHKT010000028.1, on the reverse strand, counting down.
GACATCAATTAACCTTCCGTTTTGAGAAGGCGTGGCTCCATTTCAGTGCTACTTTGTACGGTTTGGGCTTTAGTTTGAGGTAGAGGTAGAGGGGAAAAGGCTAGACAGACAAGACATTCTTTCCCTTGGTTTTGATACGGCGATAGATGGGATGGGATGGGCTGTAGGAGGTGTGTGAAAGGCTAGGTTACCGGGCTTTCTTTTCCATTGATGTTGGAAGGATCATGGCGAGCCTTGGTTAGGGAACGGGGGGCGTGTTTGTTACTGCTGAGTTGGGCTGGGCTGGGTGACATTTCTTTGAATTGATGGTTGTGTTACTGGTGTGGCATTGGAGGGTTACGAAGCGAATGGGCAAACAATGTACGGAGTACTCCGTAACTTTGCGTGTTTTTTGGGGGGGGGGACATTCGCCTTACACGCGCCGCCTCGCTGATCTGGGAAATGTGTGTTACGCAAAGTTGCTGTTACATTCTTAGAGTCTGAAGTGGTATGCCTTGAGGGTTTGCAGCACCTTTTCTTTAGTATTTTAAACTACATTCTAACTCCCTTTGCGCTCTTCCCAATATTCACTCCTCGTTTAGATGAAAACAAGGGGTTTGTTCAATCGTTGACTAGGGAGGCAGCTGTGGACAACGTTTCGAGAACCGACTGCATAAACGAGACGGATTTTTTATGGAGTACGGAGGTAGATAGATACGTGTATGTAGATGCTTTCAATCAATCTGGGAACAACTTCCCCGAATAAGCCTTTGAAACATGATATCTGTTTTCTTCAGCAGTTTTAAAAGGCAACGTCCGCAGGATCGAATGTTTCCGAAGCTGCGTCTGGACGTTTGGCCTGTTTCATCCAACGCCTTTCAACGCCTTTCAACACCTTCCTGTCGAGTAGACAGATATGAGTACTTGTACGTGTTTTTAAAGCCTGCTGGATTTTGACCAATGCCCGTTTTGTTCCATGTACCGAGTAGAGACAGAACGAACGGGGTAATGGAAAACACACTCCCAACTCTTTTTTTTCCACGGGATGTGGTTTGCGGATCCTTCCTAAGTTTTTGGTAATCTTAACGGTTCTTTAGTTGGTGGGGAGCTGTGGATTGATCGCTGGGCCGGGACTCGTGCAGCTCCGTTCAAAGTTTTTATTATGGAGTAGAGTGGTCTCTATCTTTGTCGACCTTCGTGGTATGTGTTGGCACATTATTCATGCGACTTTGTATCTGTCCCTCGTTTTTTTTCCTTTTATTTTTCCATCTCGTTATGGCTTTCCTGGTGGTGGCTGTCGACTTGAATCTCGACCAGGAGCTCTTTCAGCGGCAATTCCCGCCAATAGCCAATAGCGAGTGTGGCGTAAATCCTCCATTGCTAGCCTTTGTCCTTTTTGGGAGGCCCTATCACCGATGGGCGATGAGTGAGATCGAAGATGCATGTCATCAATTCAGCACACACCCTTTCTGGCTCTAAACTACTCCGTACTCCGTAGAGGCGCACACTAAATTGCACCTGACAAAGCCCGGAAACGTGGCTGACTGGGTGATGTGTCGTTGGTGCAACATGTGCCACGCACGGAGCACGCCGCCATCACGAAAAAACCGTGGCCAGATATCGTGGTTGCTGTTCTCCGTAAACTGCGTAATTTCCCATAAATCGCCTTTTGATGCACTCCTTGGTTTGGATCGCTTTTGTGCTGAGAATTGTCGCGGGGTGCTCGGGGGGAGCAAGGTCATTTCATTGTGGCAGAGGTGGGTTTATTACGGAGTACTCCGTACTATTAGTAGTAGGTAGAAACTGCCAAACGACCTTCTGCTTCTGGTAAGGCGAAAACCGTGGGGTATCTCAAAGCTGGTAGGGTGGTATCATGCACCCCGTATTGGACCAGAGCTCTCAGGGGGGGGGGGGGGGGGACAGGGGTACAGAAGCCTAGGCGGCTCGCCAGCGCGCCACCCAGCGAGGGCAATGACTGAAGAACAGAGGACGGGCTGGCTGGCTGGCTGGCCATCTTCACATGGGTAGCTGTTGTAGTTTAGTATGTTGTGGCTCTTGTCTCTAGGTGGTGTGCTGAGGAAATATTCCGTACGAGTAGACTACAAGTCGACCGAGTATGAGTTTTTGGGACTGGACACGATTGATTATTGTGCGGAATCGAGTGTCATGGGATAAGTCAGGTGACTAGCGAGCATGGGCCCTCCTTCCCTTCTGGTCTTCCCACTGAGCTTGACCATTTCATTCTTGAAACTGTGTGCTCTTTTTACCTTCACTTTGTCGTCGTCTTCCCTGTGTCTTTGGCAAGGCTGCGTGGGCTAGGCCGCTACTCTTGACACCTGCTCTGGATTGCTAGTACATAGTCCATTCACTTTACTTACAAGTACTCCGTACAATCAAAACACCTGTGCGCTTCTTCACTCCAAGTTGATATGGCCACAAAACGATAAATCGGACCTGACCTCGAGAACCCCGCCCATCACACCGGTGGCCGACTGTCTCATGTCAGGGCTTGGGGACAAAGGGGACTGGGATGGCCTGGCCTGTCTTGTACTAAACTAATAGCACTCCGTACCTTGCAATCACGACACCCCTGTCCCACTACCCAAGACCCGTCTACTTCGACCTCGGCGAAATAGAAAATCGGGCGCCCGCTAGAATCGATGCTAAACCTACTCAGGGGTTTATTTTGTTAGCTCAGAAACTTAACCAGGGTCTCTATATATACATAAAAAGTACATTTTCTCTTTCTTTCGATTCTATTCTATGTCACTTATGATATAAACTAGATTTATATAAAATATTTTTGTTGTACCCTACCCCCTATAACCGAAGTCATTTATCCCTGCGAAGCTAACAAAATAAACCCCTGAGTAGGTTTACATGCCGGACCAATGGGTTTGTTCCCTCGGCCCCCCTCTTTCTTCGATGTCCACTCATCCCAACGCACTAATAATTGATACTTGAACCCAAAATACTTTCCCGACTCCCAGCCGCTTCTCTTTGCTACGGATGGAAGCCATCCCACTCGGAAGGTTGACACCGAGCATATCGCTATTCGAAAAGAAGGCAAAGCACCTGCGATTAATGCATCCTCCCGCTCACGATACTCCGTACGGAGTATGGCCCTGATCCTAGCTAACTTTGTTAGATAGCACTAGCCAAGTGTGTCTACGGAGTAATATTCACTGCCTACTCCGTATGCAATGGCTCTCTCCTTTTCTTTTTCCCATTTCCCATTCTTCTGTTGGATCATTAATACTCCGTATTTAAACTTGGACAGACAAAAATAGACTTGCAGAGCCAGCCGCCCTATGAGCTGGTCCGACACCATAGCGCCATACGGTGTGCGCTCTGTTGGAAGGGCTTGGTTTTTTTTTTTGAAAATTCAAGTATCCATACAAAAAGATACTTGTGAGATTGCGCGGGTCCAATCATTGGGCTTCCGCGAACGGTTAATTTGGCGAAGGAACTTTTGTCGCCTTCGCACAATACACTGCACGAGACGTTTCTACTCCCTAGACCAATTACACAGACAAAGTCCAGCGAGTCACGTCTAGGTACCAGTACCTTGTCCTCGAACGGCTCTTCCGCAATCACCAACAAGCGTGCTTAAAGTTTCTATTGGAGGCGGCGCTGGTGGTACGGGGCCGGGCTGTGCATGAGACATGAGACAGAGACCACAGCTGGCAGGAGTGACGGCATAACAGGGTGATGATGAGCCAGTAGAAGGATGTCAGACTGTCGCTATGGTCTTAACGCCTCGCTTGCCAAGTCTGAAGGTCTTTGGCTACCATCGAAGGGGGAGGGACTGGCGAATACGGATATTTGGTCTATTTTTTCTGTATCGTACGAAGCCGTTTATATCTCACTTTCCGCGCGCGCGCACTGTCCAAATCGAGGCGTCTTCCCCGGTGGTGTCTGTCAGCAGGCATAAGCCCGACGACCACCGCCCGTTATCATGGCGCATGCATCATGTATTATCGGTCAGACGTTACTGAAAGCTCAGCAAGGACAAGCACCTGCTCGAGAAATTTTGGTAGCTGCCGACAAAATCCTGGCGTCGCACAGTCCATCATTGCATTACAAGCATTTGCTCTATTCTGTTCTTCGTCTTCACTTAAGAGCTGCTCACATCCCTGCATACTCCGTATGCAATCAAAGTTAATCGACCCCATCCTATCTAGTGTTCCATCTTCTGGCCCTTCCTAATAATAAGTTGATTATTGTCCACAAGAACTACTACTCCGTACGGGTTTGGGCGGAGACGATATCAGCATGCGTGCTGGTGCCCCTGAACAGGATCAAAGAGTTGACTAGGGGGCGGAAGAGGCTTGTGGAGAACTCCCCAACTCCCCATACCACGGTTGTTGATTCGGTTGCGTTACCCGTATTCTTCTTCTTTGCAGGTGTTGCTGCACATTGCGGAGTAAGCCGCCTCTTATCATGGGAGGACCGGAGGCCGTAGGATTGTCGAGATGATTGGGACGAGACGAGGCAGATTGGCCGGTTGGTCCACTTTTATACGGATACGCCTGCTTGTGAATCCTACACGGCACTGTGGCCAATCTTCACCGACTGAGGGATGGAACATGGGGGGCAATGTCTGGACGTAGTTTACATGTCTTCAGAGGGTGTTTCGTGAAAGGAAGATATTGAAACTTTGACGGCGCGCCCGTTTTGATGGACAGATTAAAGCAAAGCGGTGGAGAAATTGCCGTGTGCGCTAAAGAGGCTCCATCACCTGGTACGCTATTTACCTACTACTCCGTACTCCGTACTCCGTAGTTTGGATTCTATTTATTCCCCTCATCTTGTATTACCAAGGATTGAGCTCGAATACGGATAGAGCAAGAAGCTAATGAGCAATGAGCCTTTTGGTTAGTTTAGGTTGACAGACCTCCGTAGAAGAGCAAAAATTGGACCCCAAAGACACGGGAGACGAGCCAAGGCGAGGATTTACTCACCATTTTCTCTGTGTAAAATTAGGAATAGTGGCTTGACTTGGGGGGCTGGAGGGGCTGGAGGGGGCTTGGGGGGACAGGACAGTCCATTTTGCAGCAATACTAGTAAACTAGTTTAGACACTGAGCCGATCTGGACCCACCTATTGGGCCTGGCGCCCCCTTTGTAATAACACGGAGTAGTTTACGGAGTATATTCTCAGTCAGCAACGACACCGACTTGGCGTCTCGAAGGTCGACACCCTGATCTCTCACCATTGAGTTGATATCGCCACTCATCAAGCATACACGAAAAAAAAAAAAAAAAGAGGAAAATTACATGTACATAGTTTTAATATGGATCTTTACAAACTTGAAATTATGACAGCATTCAAAGGATTCATTTCTATGTGTGCATTTCCCTGGTCTCGTGCATGCTCTGTTGGTTTCATATCCAGCAATACTCCGTAAGGCTAAAGGTGTGTGGAATACCCTTTTTTGGGGGGGGGAGGACCCTGCTGCCAACCCTCTCTGTTCACCGTTGTCTCCTACCACTCCATCCCCTCTTCTTTTCTTTCCTCTTCTGACCACCATTTTTGTACTCCATATCCTCGTCCCCTTGTAACAAACCCATTGGAAACGGGTGGGGGGAAAACAGGACAGGCACAGACTCTCTCGATCGTTCCATTTTTTCTAGGCAATTTCTCTTTCTGGTTGGCACTCCCTTATCGTCGACTGTGCTCTTCATTACCACCAAAAAAACATACACGCCCCCCCCCCCCCCTTCCTTCCATCTCTCCTCCACTCTCCACACAAATCAAGACTTTCCCTTTGCGACTCGAGTCTCCCTAATCGCTCTTTCCTTCTCCATAATAGATCCCTATACAGCGACCCTTTTTTTCCTCCCTCTTTTTCGCCGCTTGCTTCCCTTTCCGCCACCCGCCTGTGTGCATCAGTTGGGCTCCTTGGTTGCGACATGCGTCTTGTTCGATAGCATCGACAGTCGGTCCAAGAAACCTTTGGATCGTAAAAAAAACGGGTCGATCGCTCTGTGAAATATCTGGACGACTTTTGAAGGCCGACCAGTTTTGCTCTGTTGAAACGGAACACGGCCCCCCTTCAAGTGCTCCAGGCGTTCTTTGCGCATCCCTCGTTCCGCCTCGCCATCCACAACCGGCTTTTCCTTCAGGACGACTTACCAAAACCCCGGTTCGACCCGCCTGCCATTTCAATTCAGTCAAGTTGCTTCGCGCTGTAACGCTGCCGCGACCACTCACTCCCCCCTCTCGCTCCCGTCCTTTCTTTCTTGTGCTAGGATTTTGATTACCTGTCAAGCTTCAAGCTCTCCCGGAAACTGACCGACTTCCTTATTCCACGGTACCCCCATCCCCTCGCTTTGCAGACCGTTTTGTCCTCTGGCCCCTCTCTTATGGGCTTTGCCCAGATTATCCCCGTTTCTATTTATCCTTTCACCGACTCGCCTCGGAGCCTCGTGGCTATACCTGATCATCAAGTGTGCACGTGGGGCTGAGACCCAACTCGCGCGACACACGAAGTCGCACTCGGTTGCTTGTTACTACGCTTAGAGAAAGGTTATCTAGGCCATGCCAGGTTTATCGAGGCGACGTTTCCGTTACTCGTCTTGATTGTCTACTGACACCCCCTCGTTTTGCTTCAAACTCGTAATTCCGTGCTCCCCAAACCCTTCGCTTTTCGCCCAACTTGGATCGAATCGGGCATCTACTCTTCGGCCCTTGTCTGTGGTAGTAGCTCATCGACCCGATCCTCGCGAGAGCCGCGCTGCGCAACTCCCAAACGGCTGGCCGAATTCCGGCTTTCTCGCTCTCAACCCGAGAGCGAGACTCGGGTTCGATCTCTGACGTGGCCGTCGAGACACGCTGGCAGCTATGTACGGTTTTCCCACGGACCGGCCCAATGGCGGTTCGAACACAGACTTCAACGGCTTCCAGGCCGAACTTGCACAGCAAATCTCCCGTCAACATCAACAGCCCAACGATTTCGATAGCCAATTGTACGGGCATCGTCAGTTCTCTCCCCAACAGCCTCACCAGCGTTTCCCCCGACACTTGCATCCACAGCGGCAGCATACGCCCTTGGCCGAATCCCAGCAAAACTCCCATGCCAACCCGTACGCGATACCGCAGGACCTATCTTCGCGCTTTGGACCCTTTTCTTCGTCTTCGGCGGCAGAGATGGGTCCGTCCCACCAGCTTGAGCCCCAATCGCAGTTTGAGTCGTCGATGGATTGGATGTCTGCTGATACCAAAGACGAAACGACGACCTCGCAGTCGATTGACGCCGCTAATATGAATGAAGTACCGCGCCCACCCCCCGGAGTGACAAACTTGATTGCGCGCTTCGAGAATATCCACGGCACGAAAAGGTCGCCCCCCTCCAGTTCTCACGATATATCGCGTGTGGGCCCTCCTCAACCCTCACCAGCGCTCTATGAACCGCGACTCACGGGTGGGTCAATGGGAGAGGATGCGCCTGCTGAGAATTGGTTGCAGCGGCCTTCGATGCCTAGGTTCGGAAACGACGCCAATATGACAATGAAGAATTTCGAAAACGACGAACGACTCATGGACTTCTTCGGGAACTCCAGCTCCCCGTCCGTAGGCATGGGCATGAACGGGTCACATATGGCTTTCTCGTCAACACCAAGTCAACTGCCGATGCACAGTCCGGTCCAGACATCGGCCGAGGGCCACTTTACTGATTTTTCCTCCAGTATACCAAGCCCAATTGCTGGTACTGCCATGGCATCGCCGTTCGGAATGGTTGATTTCTCATCTCGGGTAACGAGCCCGCTCCCTATACACTCACCCACGACGACACATGATCCGTTTGGAAACGTGGATGCCCTGGCTTCAAGAGGCATGAACACTGAAATGGATGTCAGCATGGGAAGCATGGGAAGCATGGGCGATATGCTTGGTCTTGGTTCCAACAATCCTTCCAACTTTACATCGTCGCCCTTGCAGAGCCCTCCACCATTGGGCTCATTCAATCAGATAGGAAATTCACACGATATGTCGAACAATCTTCAACAATCATACCAGACGACTTCGCCCTTTGGTGGACTCGGCCCATTCCGCGCCGCAACCGTGACAAGCCCGACGACGCAAAATTTCTCCGGACCCTCTAACGACCTCTTCATGAATCCAATGTTCCACTCTAACAGCAATAATCTTTTCGGGACAATGAGCTCGTGCGAAAAAGATGCATCGACAACAAGTCCCGGTCAGCTCCTTTCGTCCCATTTTAGTGACTTTGCCACCATGCCAGTCAACTCCGACCCTGCTATTACCATTAAAACCGAACCCCCGGCAGACGACTTCTATCGACCCCCGGTCCCGCCTCGCCCCTTTGTACAACGGACAGGGAGCCGTTCCAAAGATTCAAAGTCATCAACCACTTCCACACCCGGCTTCAATATCTGGAAGCCGCCTGTCCCGACGAAACCAAAACCTGTCATGAACCTCAACCGGCAAAACCAGCAGAACCAAACTGCACCCAAGCTGCCACCCCGACCTCGACAGCAATCCCTTTCTTCGACAACTGGCCGCGATGTTCATTCCATGTCACCCGCACCTGGCCATGTGGATGTCCGCTGGCCGGAGCCCGTCATACCTCGTCCCAAATCTCCTTCATCTTCGTCCTCTGCCATAAACCCGTCCCAGGGTGCTCCTCGCGTTGATAAACTCCCTCAGTCGACGGCTGCCTTTTCGGTGAGTCCTTCCTGATGTAGCTTCTGTAATGCTACATGAATTGGAGGTAAATTTGTCCATGTATACTAAACGACGAGCCAGATCCATAACCAGGGGCCATTGGCCTTCAAATCGCAACAAGGAACGAAATCAACACGCGAACAAGTCCCCGCCGGAACATGGGAGTCTTTAAAGCCAATCATCCGACAGCTATACCTTGAAGAACGCAAACCCCTCAAAGAAGTCATGCAGGTGATGGCCGACAGACATGATTTCCACGCCACGTGAGTTGCTCCCAGAAGCCATGCAGCTTAGGCCGCGAGACTACTAGACTGGTCATTACTTGGCCCCGACACCTTTCGCGCTCCGATTACTAACTATTCCGGTAGGCCGAAGATGTACAAAACTCGCTTTTCGAACTGGGGATTTGTCAAGAATAATACTGAAGACGAAGTGAAGAAACTCCTCTCACTCAAGTTCCAGCGAGACGCCAGAGGCAAGGTAACAGAGTTTGTGCGCAATGGACGGGTCGTCAATATTTCGACATACCTGAAGCGAAAAGGTGTCACAGAATACGACCTTGTCGACTTCGAAACTCCAGCCGACCTCCCCGACCACGTGCGGTGCCGTACACCGACGCCGCCTTCCGCTCCGGGATATCTGCGTTCACCAGAGTTGCTCCGAGCGCAGGAGACGGTGGTCGGGAATCTGAGAAAGGCTTTTCTTCATTGCCGCCAGGTCGAGGGAGAGAGAAGTGACAAGGCTAGCTGGTCATCTATCATGGTATGGGATACGGAGTCAAGTTGTCTCCTATACGAAGCGAACAAACGATTCGAGGCGCACGACAGCGAGCAAGGTGGACAGATGGTTATTGAAGCTTTCAAACATCTCGAGGGCGACCTTAAAAATCTCTCTCCGCAAGGAATTCGCGAAATGCTTTTGGGACTAGTAAACCGCGATCTCGGCACGATGACGGCCTTGAGCAAGTATCTAGCGGCATACGCGACTACTAACCTCGACCGGTCGCACCCGCTGCGAGTCATTTTTACCACATTGTACGACGTGCAACAGAGGCATGGACCCGCGACGCTCTCGGAACTGGTATGGGGTTGCATCCCGACTGTTGCTGAAGAACTCGAACATATATATGGACGACAACATCCGTATGTGTCGCAGACGTGGATTGACCTTGCCTCCAGCTATGGACAGTCGGATCCGTCTCGGCTCGGAAAGCTCGTCACGGAGCTCCAGATGGTCCAACGGTCAATAGCGGTGGCATCAAGGGACCATGAAAAGTTGAGCGAAGCAATTTCACTCCGATACACAATTGTGCAGCTTCTGCATGCGATAGACTCGGAGTCGGACGACACGAGGAACGCCGTGATGGAGCTCTGGAACGCGTGCAAGCAAGCGGAACGTGTTTTCCTCGTGCGAGGCTCAGAACCAAAGATGTACTGCTTCCATGACCCAATCCGTGTTCGACCAACTACAAGGCGCTGTGATGAGCGCTACACAACGGTTGTAGACCTCTTCCAAAAACATGTGGGCGTAAAGGTGCTCATGTACTTCGAAGAGGACATGCATACGACCGAACACGCCGCCGAATCACATGCCTCCGCGCCTGCCCCGACCCCAGCCGCCGCACCGGCGCCAACAGCCCAAACAGCCCAAACAGCCCAAGATTCATGGGCTGCCGCCATGATGGGAGGGCACGGCATGCCATCACGCCCTGGCTTTATTTGAATGCGACCTATGTTTATTCCTCGAAACATGGCCGTGCAATTACTCTATAATTTGGCATGATACCGAGTTGTGCCTTTCTTCTTCTATGTCGCATTTAGCGGGCCCGTTTGCCTTTGTTTTCATCTCTGGGACTTGTCCCAACCACTTGATGTCCGGTATTCAATTCATATAAGCCATACACTCGTCACGATATATCAAGGGTGGAGCAAGGAGTACTTGATTTCTTCCATCCTCCGTCTTCTATATTGGGACGTCTCTCCTTGCCATTTCAGTTCTTTTGTTTGTATTTGCCCCATCGTATATCTTTTTGGTCTAACTGAATATTTATGGACGACTTTGTCTTTTTTCTTTTTCTTTTTTCTCTGGCATGAGACGGAATACCCTTTGGAGGCTAATTTTGAAAAGAAAAAGATACCTGAGGAAAGGACGAGGTTTGAGGGACTGAGGCAGGGGTGGTGCCTGGCGGCTCATCCTCTTTCTCTGAGATAGGTTTTCCCGGATGGCTGGATGGGAGAACTTGTGTATATTACAATTATTTTAATTTCTCTTTGTTGCATGATCAGGCTGGGGAGTGGAGGCCCAAGTGTGGAAAAGCCAGGCATGTTGAAGAGGGATATTTAGTATACGGAATATCAAGATGTCACGACAGAAATCTAAACTCTTTTTGATGTTAGGACGAACGAGTGTGTCGAGTTTGTTAAGTAGAGCGTGGCAGCTGTTGGCAGCTCTTGTCAGCTGAAGCCCTGCCTGTTGAAGCTGTGCTGTGTTGCGTCAAGCTCCCCTATTCCCCCACCCCCCACTTTTAAAAGTGCCCCTCACCTCCATTCCTCCCTCTAGTATTATTATGAGAGTACGTACTCCGTATTGACCTTCACCTTGGGCCCTTCTTTTGACATCTTCCAGCCAACATAGCTATTCCAGCGACAACCCGAACCCAACGAAAAGGGACGAAGAGATCTATTTTCAACCAAAAGCACCCATATTTAAATCATTCATTGAGCAAGAGAAACAATGGGCTTCTCCTTGTGAGAGGACCACGGCGACAATTCGCTGTGACCTTTTCACTCCCAGAGTCCCTTGCAGCTCGTTTGCGCCTTCGCGTTAGTGTGTGACTCAAGGAATTTTGGACACTGGACAGTACTCCCAAACAAGGCCACGCGATGGCATGGAAGACATCGGGGGGGTTGAAGAAGCCCCAAAACACAAAAGAAAAACAACAAAAGAAAGATGACTCCAGTTTCCCCGGGTTGAAGCCATCGGGCGTGGAAACAGCTGCTTCCAAGGTGCAATTTGACGAGGTGCAACGAGAAGAAGTTTTCGCTCTCGAGTCCATCTACGCACCTGATTTCAAGACGTTGGACGAAGGGAGCAGCGCTTGGAAGGTAGGAGATTTTATTGCTTGACCATGGCGCTAGGCCGAACGTCTCTTTCTGTTCGTTCTTACTCACATTTCTCGTAGAAATCCGAGCCCTCTTTCGAAATCCGAATCAAATCCTCAACCGACGAGGATTTTTCCGTGACTTTGCACGTCGTGCTAACGGCCTCTTATCCTAAATCGCCACCTCTCTTGACTCTTAAAGACCATGACTACCTACGCGCTGGTGCCCTCTTCAAGGTGCAAAAATTCATTGAATCGAAACCCAAGGAGCTTGCGGCCGAGGGCGAACCCATGATGCACACGATTGTAGAAGGCATTCGTGACATTCTCGAGGATGCTGCAATTGCTAAGGTCAACGGCAAGGAGGTCTCGCTTGAGGAGGAAAGAGCTTTGCACGAGGCCATCCTGGCGCAAAAGGCCAAGGAACATGAGCAGGCTGAGAAGCAACGGTTGATGAGAGAGAAAGAGAAGAATGAACAGGAAATTCAATCCCTTGTGGAGGAAGAAATGAAGCGAAAACGCGAGACCGCCAAAGAATCGCGCAAGAAGAGCCGTGCCCACGAGTACAACACCCCGCAAGCTACTACAGAGAACGAGGCGGACGCTGGGCGGGTGGTATTTGACCAAGTGTGCAGAATGGTGGACAAGACTGGCAACACAATCGACTTCACAACAGTTACTGGCAAGACAGAACATAGCGGTGGCCCTCTCTCTAAAGTGTATCACGTGCGTCCTGTTTTGACACTGGCCAGTGGCTCGTATCCCCCAGCCCTTGCACTCAAAGAAATAGTGCTACGCCCTGGCAGCAAAGATGCTGAGTCCTCTAAGCGCCAAGTCAAGGCTCTCGAGCAACATCTAGAATCCTTAAAGACAATTCGCCACCGAAACCTCCTCGATGTCTTGGGTTTCCTGGTACACCGAGGCTCGCCCAATGAGACGTCTGTCCCCAGTTGGACTGTGAGTGTTCTGAGTCCCATGGCCGAAAAGGGCCCCCTTGGAGAGTTGCTCGAGTTCGCAGGCAACCTGGACGTCAAGAGGGTGCGGACGTGGACGCGTGACCTCTTGGATGGTCTGGGCTTCCTCCACAATAAGGGCCTAGTGCACCAAGATATTCACTTGGGGAACATTCTCCTCTTTCGCGAGAACACGGGAGAGATAGTGCCCAAACTTGCCGACGCCGTGTACGAAAGAGATTTGTACAACATTCGATCCAAGCACTCGGCTATACCTTCTCTGAACTCGGCTCGATCCTCCTACTGGTTACCGGCAGAAATTGCAGACCAGTCTCGTCCTCAGTATACACAGAAGACGGATATCTGGGACATGGGTGTCGTTTTCCTACAAATGGTCTTCGGGCTCGAAGTACCGCAACACCACCACTCACCTCACGACCTCATGGACAATTTGTCATTGTCTGGCCCTATGTCGGAGCTCGTAAGCCGGTTTTTCAAGAGCGAACCCAAGAAGCGTCCCAGGGCCTTTGAACTCAGCTCGAGCGAGTTTCTCGCCACAGACGCGCCCATTTTCATAGAGGATACACCCCGCTTGGCCACAGGATCCAATCTCGCCGGGATCCCCCAATCACTTCAGATGCCATCGAGACTACGGCGAGAATCCATGAACATGAGAAGCGCTGTGACATCACGATATGCAGAAGACTTTGTCGAGGAGGGCCGTCTCGGAAAGGGGGGCTTCGGCGAGGTCGTCAAGGCACGCCAGAAGCTTGATGGGCAGATCTACGCCATCAAAAAGATTATACAGCGTGACCGCGGCAGCTTGACAGAGGTGCTGAGAGAGGTCCGTCTTCTCTCTCAACTTAGCCACCCGGCAGTGGTACGGTACTATAACACCTGGCTCGAGGAGCTTCCCGACAACTCCGATACCGAAGGCGGCGAAACGTCGACTGAGGGCTTCAACACGGAAGACTCGAGAGCGAATATTGACGTCAACATTGAATTCACAACAAGTAGGGGATTGGACTTTATATCTTCCACGGGCTACCAGATCGAGTTTGGTTACGATGACGACGACGACGATGAAGAAAAGGGCCAAAACAATAATGACGATGATTATGACGACGACGACGACGACGATTCCGACGACTGCGACGACACGAATGACGATGATTCTGATGATACGGAGGAGGTTTCTGTTCGAGGACAATACCCTGTCGGCTCACCTGAGGTCCGAGCACGCCATCTTCGTTTCCAGAGACCACATCGCACGATTCTCTACATTTCAATGGAGTACTGCGAAAAGAGGGTAAGTTACATTATTCAAAACTTGCATTTTTTGGACTGTTGGGATTCTATACGACAGAATGTGAGCATTCTGACACGATTCTAGACTTTGCGCGATCTCATTGCTCGCGGCCTAAGCAAGAATACGGCCGAGGTGTGGCGGCTTCTTCGCCAGATTCTTGAGGGCCTGTCTTATATTCACAGCCTCAGTATCGTTCATCGCGACTTGAAACCCGAAAACATTTTCATTAGCCCATCGCCAGATGGTGTTGACAATGTCAAAATCGGTGACTTTGGCCTTGCAACTGTTGGCCAATTCGCTGTCGATAAGGGTCCAGCAAACTCTCTCGACGCCGACGACGTCACGCGGAGTATTGGTACCGCTTATTATGCCGCACCGGAAATCAGATCTGGTGTCCAGGGCTCTTACAGCACCAAAGTTGACGTGCGTTGCCTTGCCTGCCGGCCACCCCTTTCCACTTTCCCACACATTATCACTAACCGAGAGGGCCTGCAGATGTACTCTTTGGGCATCATCTTTTTTGAGATGTCGTATCCTCCCATAATTGGCATGCAGAGGGCCTTGGTGCTAGATGCCATGCGAAAGACCAAACCGACGCTCCCTTCAGACTTTAAACCTTCCCAGAAGGTTGTCGAGGAGATCATCCTATCTTTGATTACTCACAACCCAAAGGACCGACCGTCGAGCGTGGACCTTCTTAAGAGTGGGAAGCTCCCGGTCCAGGGCGAAAAGGAGCATATCCGCCGGGTCCTCGCCGGAATCAAAGATCCGGCGTCGCCTTACTACGAAGAGCTTCTCTCCACCATGTTCACACAACCAGTTGAACCAGCCAAGGATTACACGTGGGACCTTTACTCTAACAACCCAACATCCCAGGAACTTTTGTACCAGAGCGTTGTCAAGCAGATGCTCACATCCATCTTTCGTCGCCATGGTGCTCTTCAAGCACCCAGAACACCACTCTATCCACTGTCGCCGAAATATGCAGGCGCCAACGTCGTCAAGCTTCTCGATATGCATGGAATTGTACACCAATTGCCATTTGATCTCGTGATGGGCCATGCGCGGATGCTGGCGAAACCTTCCAGCGGTCCGGTCGTCCAGCGGACATTTACCTTCGCTCCCATCTACCGGGGCCGTAAAGATACGGGCCAGCCCCATGCAATCGGCGAAGTTGACTTTGACATCGTCACAACAAACACATTGGACTTGGCTCTTAAGGAGGCCGAGGTCATCAAGGTCCTGGACGAGATAGTGGCCGCGTTCCCGGCGCTCTCGTCGTCGCAGATGTGCTTCCACATTGGCCACTCCGACTTGCTGCAGCTCATCTTTGAGTACTGTAGGGTAGAAGTACCAGCACGCCGAGCGGCAGCTGAAGTACTCAGCAAACTCAACATACATTCCTGGACGTGGCATAAGATCCGAGCCGAATTACGGTCGCCGGCGGTTGGAATTTCTGCCACAAGCGTGGACGAGTTGGCACGTTTTGATTTCCGAGGTAAGTGTCCTTCAAAGTGGCGGTGGCGGCGGGTTTGTGGGAAAAACGATCCTAACTAAGGAAATGCCGCAGATACTCCCAACAAAGCGTTCAACAAGCTGAAGGTACTATTCGACGGCACCGACATCCTCCGGCGTGCGGCACCGACGCTCGCGCATCTAAAAGAAGTCTACGAGTACGCGAAACGCATGGGGGTTGGCACCAAAATTTTCATATGCCCGCTTAGCAGTCTCAAGGAGGACTTTTACTCTGGCGGGATTCTGTTTTCGTGCCTCTACGACAAGAAAACCAAAGACGTGTTTGCGGCTGGTGGACGATATGACAGTCTCATTCGCGACAATCGGCTGAAGATGGGAGGGCAGGTGCAGGAACGACATGCGGTAGGCTTCAGTCTGGCGTGGGAACGACTGGCAAGAATCCCGAAGCATGGTAACAACAAGGCTTTCCTTAAGAAGGGTGAGCAAGAGGCCAATTCGTTCTTTAACGTGCGAAGGGTAAGTTTCGTTTGTTCCCTGCCATGGTTATCGTAGCTGTACTGACGGTGTTTTTTTTCTTTTGGTTTCAATTTTCAGTGCGATGTACTGGTGGCGAGTTTTGACCCAGTATTGTTACGGTCGGTGGGATTGGATATGCTCTCTCTGCTCTGGTCGCACGACATCAGTGCCGAGCTGGCAAGGGACGCGCGGTCCCCTGAAGAGTTGCTGTCGGCGAACCGGGAAGAGAATTACTCGTGGGTGGTGATTATTAAGCCGGACCAGATGTTGAAGATCAAGACACTGGGACGCAAGGACGTGGCGGACGCGGACATTCCGTACCAGGGCCTCATCTCGTTCCTGAGGTCCGAGATCCGCGAACGCGAGTCCAAGACGATCCTCCAACTCCGCGGGCACACACACAACAGTTCGGAAGCAGGTTACAGCGGAGGAGGCGGCGGGGGAGCAAGTGGTGACCGGGGTCGCGAGCAGGAGGTTCACGTTCTCGTCTCGCAGACTCGTAGTAAGAAATTCAATCGACAGGCGGTGGTGGACCAGGCGCAAGCTCACGCGGCAACTCTCGTTCAGTCGTTCCTCGAAGGTCCCATACTCGCCATAGAGACGACGGACGAGGTGCTCAACCTCCTGCAGACGACGTCGTTTTTGGATCCGGAGAGCTGGAAGCGGGCGGAACAGACGGTGACGACTGCAGAGCGGCGGTATGTGCGGGAAGTGCACGACCAATTGGGGGATTGGCGGGATGCATGGGAGGCAAAGAAGGGGCCCCGACATGCATTTATTTACAACTTTCGGACATCGGCTTGCGTTTACTACGATCTAGGACTTTGATAACCGAGGGCGTAGTGGCAGCAGGAGACGACTTGGGGGGGGAGGGTCGGCCCATTTGAGTACGACGTAGACGACACGGAATATATTTAAACTAGATTTTTTTTGGCTTTTTTTTCTTCTTTCTTTCTGTTTCCTTTCCATCTGTGCATGTTTGGTTATTGACTGGTTGTGCTAATCTACTTATATGTGGCAATGGAGAGCGAGGGGCATGGCAGATGGCGCTGTCGTAGAAGCCAAAATACTCTGGCGTTTTCTGAGGCGATTTCTGAGGCGTTTTCGGCTTGAAAAAAAATGCTGTGGCTGTTCTGTTGGCCCGAATGAGAAACTTGGTGAGGGAATAGTCGGTTGGGATGGGAAATCCTGGTTATTCGTCGTGTTGTATGCCTTGGTCGGGGAGATCTCCTGTGAGTTGTCTCGCGTCAGGCCACCCATCTCGCTGTACTCGTAGTAATAAAACCTAAAAGAGGCCTGAAAAGAAAAAGGAAAAGGAAAAGGAGAGAAAATATATTGGTTTGGGCTGAAAATGTATCTTTTATCGCCCAACATCACCAAAAGGTACAACTCGGCCTTTTTTTTTGCCCCTTCGGCTCCTAGCGTCATTCAGCCATGGGAGATTCTTCTCTTTCCCTGGCGGCCCAGCCGATTTCCACTTTCTTTCTTCGCCTCAACTCAACCACTTAAACTCCCCACATTAGCATCGGCTTGCGCGCGCGCCCCTCAGTAAAACACTAATAGTCTCCGATAATTGTTCCATGTACGGAGTAGTTTCGCCAAAAGAGTCATCCGGGTGAGTCCCTCATTTTCCTCGTTTCTCTTTCAACTCGACGACTCAACGTTGATTTCAACTTGTTGAATTCTGCTATTTCGAGAAACACACGATTGTACATACCTGGGGCCTTTTCTTTCTTTTTTTTTATCCCACTTCTTTCTTCTTTTTCTTTTGCGAATCCCTGCTTATCGCCCTTTTGACTCTCTTCCTGGTCATTGCCTTTCGTCCTTACCCCACCGTGCCGAATACACTACACCGCCCTCGACGCAGCCACCAGAACCTTCTGCAATTTCCCAGCGTCGACTCGTTTCTTTGTCCTCTTTTGTGCGCGGCTTTTTGCTCCTCGGCTTCCCAACCTTTTTTGAAAAACTTTCGCAGCGGGACTCTTGGATCCTCAAGCCTTGAAATCGGCCTCTTACCTCACGAGACACTGCGCCTACTGTCCTCGCTTTCCGCCTCTTGTCGTCGGACCAACCCTCCTGATCATATTCCTTTTAGAACAGTAGATACCATGGCGCAAAAGAGGTTACTCAGCGAGCTACAGAGTCTCCAGCAGGAGAAGTGGGTGCATATTGAGGTTGACGATGCCAACCTCTTCAAATGGGACGTCGGCCTCATGGTCGTGAACCCTGATAGCGTCTTCAACGGTGCCTACCTCAGGGTAAGTTTTTTTTTGCATAGAGCCTTATCCTTCGGCTCTCCTCTATATCTCTTAACATACTGACCCGACGGCTGACCCGACGGTGCCGACATAACAGGCTCGCATGACGTTTCCTCGAGACTACCCCTACCAACCCCCGACCTTCCAATTCTCCACGTCTGGCCTCTACCACCCCAACATTTATCCCAACGGAACACTCTGCATCTCGATCCTACACAAACCCGGCGAAGACGAAATGTCAGGCGAACAAGCGAGCGAGCGGTGGTCTCCCCTCCAGGGTGTCGAGTCGGTGCTCCGATCCGTTCTTCTGCTCCTCGACGATCCCGAAATCGGCTCTCCTGCCAACGTGGATGCCGGTGTCACATACCGCGACCGTCGCGAGCAGTACGACCGTCGTGCCCGCGACGTCGCTGAAAAGTCCAAGAAGGACATTCCTCCCGGTGTTCATTTCCCTACGCCCGAAGAACTCGCCGCTGTCCCCAAGTCACACAGCATGATGGACGATGACGATGACTTTTGGAACGAAACTGACGAGGAAGACTTTGAGTTTGACGATAGCGATACGGATGGGTCTGAGGTGGCCGACCATGAGGACGAGGATGATGCTGAGACAAAGCGAGTATGACGCGGTACACGCAGAACTGGAAAGGTTGAACAGTACATCATAGAGGGGGAAGCTCTCCCAGGCGCCTTTCATTTGTAGAGACTCGACAGAAACATCGCCTCGTCCTTTGGTATTGGTATCCTCTTCCGCGCATCCCCCTACAACAGCTAACCAGGACATCCATCTACATGCACACGGAGCGAGGGGGAGAGAAGGTTAGAACCTCCGCCGTTAGACGTGATTGGCATTTGCATAACGGAGTACACGGAGTATGTTATTTATTGGTTGAACAGGAGGCACGGCGCTTGGGGGAAAGTCTTTTAGTCTATAATCTTGGTCCAGCTTTTGTTTCTAGTCTTTTTTTTCTTTTTTCCTTTTTTCCCAGCCTCTTTTACTTCTATTGGAATGTGTTCATTCTTGTTTTCCACACGTCTTCTTTCCCATCCTTGACTCTCCCATACATTATAAACCTAGGGGGACGGGACGATTGGCAGAGCGAATTCAACACAGTAATACTAGCCGATTTACGTTCAAGCCCCATCAAGCTGACTGTCATTAACCCCACCCCACCATTAGCACCATTAGCCGCGCCCAGAAATGCAAACAACGTAATACTCTACAGAGTATTACCTCCGTACCGTACCACTTCTTTCATTAGTTTTGAACCTCCATCTGGGAAGCTTGGGGTTTCGGTTCCACATTGCAAGTTACAACCCCCCTCTTTCAGTATTCTTTCCTTTTCTCTTCCCATCACGTCTTTTTTCTTGGGTTTTCTTTTTCATTACCGAGTTTGCGTGCCGTTCTCGACGAGCAGCTTTAAAGGACCCGCCCATTTTTTCTTTTTCTTTTTTTTTTAATTTCGATAGCTTGCCTTGGACGTTACGAAGCTTGCTTGCTATCGAAAAACTACGCCGTCGCACCCTCGGATCTGCCCGATTGCTGGAACCAGCTCTTTTGAAGCTGGGGCTTGACCTGCTCGACTGCTTCTAAATACGGAAAACTTGAGCTTTTCGAGCTATTCGACGAGGATAATTTAGGACATCGTCGAGGCTTGGGGGTCGTTTGGACTGTTTCCCCGTCGTCTTTCGAGATGGCTCAACCGTCGGAAAAGGAGATTTCTGATGTCATTGAGATTACTGCTCTCGATCCTGTCAGGGATCGAGAGCTTGTTGTTGAGGCTTTGACGGTAGGATGAGATTTCTCTTCCCCTGCTTTGTCCGTACTGGGGTCGATTGCTTACTTTTGATTGTGTCTTGTAGCGTAATCATGGGAACCTCGAGGTTATTATTACCGAATATTACGAAAATGCTGAACACGTACGTCCGAACTTTGCCTCTACATATTCTCTCGACTGCGAGCCACCCTCCCATACTGTCACGGATAGAACGCTAAAGTTGGAACTCTGAGATTAGTTTCGCAAAAAGTACGCCTTTGGCAGTACAAACTTCATTTCCGATGGCAAACCGCATACATTTGATGCCGACGCTGCCATGGGTAAGCACGAGCTCCGCGCCTCGCTAGCCTATTCCTAATAGATTCTAGCATTTCATGTCGAGACCATCGACAACCAGATCTCGAGCACCGCCCCGTCACGACCTCCCACACCTTCTCGTTCACAAAACAACCGCAGTCCTATAAGCAAGATTTTAGACTGGACGTCGGAGCTCCCTTGTATGCGCCTGACCTGTGCTATGTACTCTCCAGATCTTCTAACACTGTTGTAGTTCCGGGTACGCATCCGCCGAATCAAGAAGACGAAGACTTGCAGCGGGCTCTCGCAGCATCTGCCGCCGAGGCCGGAATAGTGTTGGAGGATACCGAAATGCACGATGCTGCACCCGCCCCGACAGTCTTTGGCCCAGCCAACAGGACCGATTATGATCCAGGCCAGTGGGCTATGGTCCCTACGGCTGCCCAACCATCAGTGTTGTCAGATGCGATACCTCCTTCGGCGCGTACACGAGATGCCGGAGCGCCCGTGTTCCTCACCGCGGGTCCTGGGGATGACTCTCGTGTCGGCCCCATGCTCACCATCCTACACCAAATACCCATGGCACGCAACCTCCTCCTAAAGTTAGGGCCTCGTGCTGAAACGTATGGCTACAACAGCGAGTGGTGGAGTGGGCAGAAAATCTTCAGCCCGGATATCCTCTCAAAAATTCAAGATGGTACACTCGACCAGTCTAAGCAACTCCCTTCGTTTCATGAAGAAATGCACCGTCTCGTAGCCTTTCTCGACGAATCACAAAGAAGTTACGGCTCTGTCGCGCCCCTCCTGGCCACACTTCGGCCACGAGGCGCCGATGTAGAGGCTGGCTTATACAGGTTCCTGATCGATAACGGCGACGAGGAGCTCCTGTCCAAGTTTGCCACTGTGGCACGCGCTACCAATGAGACCATGGACGACACCGATCCTTCGCGTTCTAAAAAGACGGGCCTGGCCAACGTCACTGCTAATATCGAGGACGCAAAGTCGGCTTTTACCGACGCTGCTACATTTGAAGAGTTATGGGATCATTTTGCGTGGTCTAGCGGACTTATTAAAATGACGGACCCCGCTAATGGCGTGATGGTCGCCTTTGAGACCCAGGGCGACGTATTTGCTGTTAGGATTGACCACGACTCCGAAATTCTCCCTTTTGATATGCCTTTTCAGTGGTATCCCGAGCGCCATCTCCTCGCCAACAAGGACATTGCTGTTGGCCTCGTGCGCAACTGGATCAAGGAGAAGGCGTGCTTGCGGAAACTCGAGCGAGTCACTAAGAAGGTTTCGGTGGTGCGCAATGCAAAGGGAGATGAGATGTCGGTCATTAATGAACTGGACCGACGGATCAAAAAGTGGAAGGCGTCCATTGAGCGTATCCAAGAAGGCGCGAGGTACCGCGTTCTGCGGGACTCTGGTTTTGATGACCAGAAGTATCCCGGGGGCACATCCGACGTGCCACTTGAGCTTAATAGCACAGAAGAGGCGATTGTCAAGGAATTGGAAACGGTTTTGGCGAACCTGCAAGAGAAGAGAGACTGGGTTGATAAAGTTACCGAGCGTAAGAACACCATTACCCCCTCTCTTTCCATCTCAAAATGCGCGCGAACCCATCTAATGCAACCTTTTTTTTTGGCAGATTACGAAGAGCATACCTTTTTCCATAACGGGACGATGCGTGATCTAGGCAAAGTGCTCTCCTTCCCCAAACCAGACCAACCGTCGCCGCTGAAGTGCAAAAAATACCTCCTGCGTGGCGTGGTAACATCGCCCACGATTCTCTACGTTTGTCGTCGTATCGAACAGAATTTGGTCGAGGTTTCCGAAACACCAGACGATCAATGGTGGCGTCTTGAATACCGAGCTTCCGCTGAGCCTGCGGTTTTGGCACAGGTATCGTCCAACCCAGCCTCGTTTTTTTTAAAATGCTCCTGCTAATTGAACCCTTGTCTGTTCTTGTAGAGAATACAGCCCGAAACTGTACAACGGCTGGTCTGGAAGGAGACTGGTCACCCCATTCTATTCTTTGCCACCGAAGATGCCCTCGCTGAAAAGCCTGAGCCGCTGAGCGACGCGCTCCGCTGGTTTGCCAAGGTCGACAACCGACATTTCCAACAAAGCCTCGTCGAGGAGGGAAAGCAGGCGACTGAGCGCAATATTCGACCCGGATCACGCCAAGGGCGGTCTCGTGTTGGTAGTATTGACTCGATGGACACCAACCGCGCGTCCGTGGGTGGTGGGAGCGACTCGATGCGGGATATTGATATGACGGACTTTGGCGACATGACCGCTCAGAATGAAGTCATGGCACGTTCATCGCCACCATCCTACTCGGAACTCAGCCCCGGACCTCTCGATCCGCCGCTGAACACTGCTGGGGAGATGCTAGAAGTATTGCGCAGTGACGCCGTCTCGCCCGAGCCGACAGTTCCGGACGAAAAGGCCAACGTGAGAGTCACCCCTCCGGCGTACGCCCGTGGCAGCGAGCCGCCTCTTCCCGAAAGCGAAATAAGGCTCAGCCCAAGCGAAACGGCATCCACAGAGCGGCCAGAAAAGACGACGAGGGAACGGGACGAAGGGGAAGAGGCTGACGAGCAGGAAAGTGGCATTGTGGAAATGAAGGTGGCTGGCAACCCGTCATCGGCCTTTGTTAAGGGGCGCTAGAAACGACGGCGATGTGTGTCGCCTGCTGAATAGCATGAATGACGAGGTTATGTGCCGAGGCTTTTTCTTTCTCTTCTCTTGTGTATTTTTCTCACTTGGCCTTTTCTCTTAAAGCGATACCCCCAATACGAGAACTACATTGCTTCTTTTTTTTGTCCCTTTGTTTTTCCATTTCCCTCCTTTTAAAGATTAAGACGTGATCAGTTTCTGGTCTGTTTGTCAACTTCCGCTTGTGCTGTACCCCCTAGTTCCAAGGCACTTGATTTATCTATCAAATTAAAAGATGGCATTGCTTTGCCGTGAACCTTTTTATTCCTGTCTACTGTAAAGCGATGAAAAAGGGTGCTGGTTGTTATTTTCCACTTACTTCGCACACAAGTCTGGTCTTTTCTTGGGGTTGTTACTAGGCCATTATCACTTCTCAAGAAATCATCACTTTTCACCTATCTATTGAGTGTAACCACTTCTTACTGGACAGACAGGCTGGCAACCTGACAACTGGTTGCATGGGCGTGAGAAATGATAGGGGTACGTGATGCTTCTATCTTCTGTAAAAGGGCTTTCATTTCGCCAACCAACATTTCTGCAATTAGGACACATGAGCATGAGTACAATATGGCAGCAGCCCCGCATCTCATTCGACCACACTCTCTCAACTTGGCATAGATGGCCTGTGACAGATTTTCACCTTCCTGTCCAGTGGGATGCCCTCTGTCGATATGCGGTCAACCAAAGAAGGTATCAATTTGCCAGCTTCTCCCATTATATGCAAAAGGGGGTGTGCACCGTTTCCGTCCCCTAGAGTTCAACGACGGTGTCCGCTGGGTTGTACGTATCCCACTACGCGGCGGATCCGACCTTGGGAATAGCATCTTCGAGTCCCAGAGCGGTGCGGAATATCTCAAAGGCGTTTCTTAGGGGGGGTGGTATAGGGAGACGCCAGGGTTTAATTAGCATGTCAGACGCCCCCTCCCGTCGCTGTAAAAGTTTCTGCACTTAGTAATTGTTTTTCGCGCTTAGTAAGTGTTTTTCATTAGTCACTCCTTTTTTTTTTCGAGTTTCTCCATTTGCTATTTCTTTCCATTTCTTTTTCTACCAAGCTCCTGAGTTATCGGGAGTCTTCTCACACAAAGCTTTTACAGTGGATACTTCACTGTAAATTCTCTATTACAGTGGTTGCGTCACTATAAATAAACTATTACAGTGGCTGATTCAGTGTAAGTCCACTATTACAGTGGCTGATTCAGTGTAAGTCCACTAATACAGTGGCTACTTCACTGTAAATCCACTATTACAGTGGGTGCTTCGCTGTAAATCCACGAAGTGGGTGCCACTGTAGATGCACTATTACAGTGGGTGCTTCACTGTACATCCACTATTATAGTGAGTGCCTTACTGTACATCCACTATTACAGTGGTTCCTTCACTGTAAGTCCACTATTATTTGCTGGGCATCGGCATATTGAAAAGCAAACTTGAAGAATTTGTGTTGAGATTGAAAAGCGAACTTAAAGAGTTTGTGTTGAGATAGATGCAAAAAGTTGGGTTCCTAGCTAATGCAATCGGGGAGAATAGAAGCGAACAATGCAAGTTCTGCAACGAGGACAGTGAGGGAATTGAATTGAATTGGAACTATTTACGCACTTACAAAGGGCTGAAACTCGAAAAAACAAAAAAAGGAGTGACTAATGAAAAACACTTACTAAGCGCGAAAAACAATTACTAAGTGCAAAAGTTTTTACAGCGACGGGGGCGTCTGATACGCAAAACCCTGTCTCCCTATACCACCCCGACGTTGACCCGTGCCCACAAGTAAAACCCTCCGTCTTTCTAGTAGAGCCCATGTGACAGTGTACGCCGTTCATGGCCAAAGGGAAGGAGATCAAGCCGAAACAGGAGACCAAGATTTGGGAGTGGTGATGTACACGAAGCTCAGGTTCAAGAAGCACATGGCCGAGGCCGTCACCAAGGGTCTCTCGGCGGCCATGCGTCTGAAGAGACTGAAGATGCTAACCCCGCGCACCGCTAGGCAGCTCTTCGTGTCGACCGTGGCACAGGCCATGGACTACGCTTCCGTCGTGTGGTCGCACGCACGGGGTGAAAGAGAACTGGCCTGGTTCAACAGGGCTCAGAAAATGGGAGCACGAGCCATCACCGGCGCCTTTCGAACGGTCGCAACAGCAGTGGAGGCAGAAGCCAGCATCCAGACGGTACGGGATCGACATGCCCAGATAAGTGCGAGGTCATACATCAATATCCAAACCCTGCCAAAGACACATCCACTCGCAACACTGTTGCGAGTGGATGTGAGACGCGACCTAGATACGGAGTAGATAGATAGATTTTATTACGCCCGGGAGAACGGATCTCATAGGGCCAGTGACTACGCTAAGCTGTCTTTGTTTACCCGCAATTCTTCCAAACCACCCAAAAGAGCCGTACTCTTCTTCCCAGGGCTAGAAAAGAGGTGAGCTGGGAAGAAGAGTACGGCTCTTTTGGGTGGTTTGGAAGAATTGCGGGTAAACAAAGACAGCTTAGCGTAGTCACTGGCCCTATGAGATCCGTTCTCCCAGGCGTAATAAAATCTATCTATCTATCTAGGTCACGTCTTCGGGAACTCGGATGCATTCATACCGGCGCTCCTCACATTATTCCTCAAAACATACCAGTAGATGAAGAGATTGTGCCTGGGCATAACAGAAAGGCATATTATCCAGCGCATCCAAATGAGATTATAGATGGCAGATATAAGCCTCTAGTCAAGATTGGTTGGGATCCTAGTCAACTGTCTGGTCTGGCTTGCTGAAGACACAACATGGTATGTGAAACGACCTTCCCAAGCCTATGTATATTGCGTGAAAGCCGACCCTCCTAACATGTTTGGGGCCGGCAGGCGGAGCTGGCTCAAGACAAACAAGTTTTCAGCAATCAAGATCACCACGTGTGACAGTGCAACTACTCAGGACGCAAACCACGAACTGAACACGGTGATGAGAATCGGCACCACAGATACAACTCATAGGGGTCGCAGTATTTTGTCCATACCTACGGAGGCCTTCAGTATCACTTCCCTCACTGGCTCTTCCCATCCTCGAGTATACACGTACTCACAAAAGTCATGGACAACTTCCCACTTATACGAATCTTGGATGTGATCGTGCAGAAATCAATGGCAATTCATTCTGCAGTCCCAACTTCGCACTACCACCTCCGGCCATTCATGTCATTCCTGCACCTGCTATTCAACTTTAGCGACCAGAGGGCCATAAAACGCGAAATTAATGTTCTATAAACAAGGCTTCGCTTGTGATCAACATCAAGTCCCACCAGTGAGATCCTTCTGCCCATGTCTATGCAACTCCTCCTCCTCTATATGCCGAGTGAAAGGGCAGTCAAACAAAAAGCAACGAAAAAAAAAAATCAACACCATTAGGATAAAAGGCGAGGCAAAAGACAGAAAGAAAATGAATCTCGAGGTGCGACAGAGAATCCTGCGAGTAGAGTGAGCGGGGTGTAAAAGAAATACAACAAGGAAAAATCTCATGACTGAGGAATGCCGCCAAGTCAAGCAGCCGCTGCTTCAATGGTTTTGCCCTTGACACTGATCCACTCGATGGAAAGACTGCCGACAATGGAAATGGCCGCCATGATAGCTGAGACTAGGAATGTCTCAGTAAGAGAATCGCTGTACACCTTGATGAGTGCGGGCAGGAACTCGGTAGGAATCTCCTTCTGGAGGCGCGTGACACCAGTGTGTAGGACAGTCAGGAGATCGAGCGAGGGAATGTCGTTGGCGATACCGGCGGCAAGGCTCTTGTTGAAAATGTTCTGGCCAACCGAGACGAAGAGAGCACCACCGAGGGTTTGCATGAAGACGACAGTGGCGGTACCGGTAGGCACGTCCTCGATGTCGAGCACCGTCTGGACGGCAATGAGGGGTTGTTGGAGACCGAGACCAAGACCAAGGCCACAGAGAATCTGGAAGCCGATCCACTTGGGAGAGCCGGTGTCAGGCTCCATGGTGGAGAGGAGACCAATGCCAATGGGCCCAATAACGGTGGCGACAATCATGAGAGGAGCATAGTAGCCGAGCTGGGTGACCAAGATTCCACCCATCATGGAGCTGGCAACGACGCCGAGAAGGAACGGAAGGTTCATGATGCCGGAGTGAACAGCCGAAGCGCCCTTGACAGCCTGGAACCAAATGGGGAGATAGTAGATGAGAATGAATATGGAGGAACCAATGGTGAAGGCGTAAATGGCAGAAGCCCAGACACTTCGCTTCGTCATAATGCGCATGGGGACAGTCGAGAAATTGCCCTGGAGAATCTGGGAAATGACGAAGCAGATGACGAGGACACTGAAGAGGGTCAAGAGAGCGATGATACGGCCATCGGACCAAGCATATTGGGCGCCACCCCACTGCAAGGCGAGGAGCAGGCAGATGATGGTGGGCATGAATAGAAGGGTACCAATGGGGTCAAAGCGACGGAAGATTGTCATGGCTGACTCCTTCTCTCCGGAGCGCTGGGCATGAGGCGTCTTGAAGAAGAGAATGATGACTCCGGCAGTGATGGCACCAATGGGAAGGTTAATGTAGAAGCACCAGCGCCAAGTGGCGTGGTCGGTGAAAGCACCACCCATGAGAGGACCAGCGACAGACGCAATACCGTACATGCCACTGAGGAAACCAGTGTACATGGGGCGCTTCTCCAAGGGTACGCTGTGGGCAAGGATGAGAAAACTGCCAGAGAAGAGACCGGCACCTCCAATACCAGCAATAGCACGTCCAATAATGAGGGCCGTGCTGTTGGGCGCAACACCACAGATCAAGCTACCGATCTCGAAGATGACAATGGCGGAGATGTAGACCCATTTGATGTTGAGGTAGGTGTAGAGCTTTCCAAAGAGTAACTGGAAGGCAGCGGTTGTGAGGAGGTAGGCTAATGGGGAAATGGTTAGTATCAGATGGACTGCAGCCGGCGAGAAAGATTCAGATGCAGCATACCACTTCCATACCAGGCAACATCATCTAAGCTGTGGAACTCGTTGGTGATTTGGGGGATGGCGGTTGCGATAATAGAGTTATCTGTATGGAACCTCGTTAGCTTGACTAAGTCCTGCTTGGATAAGCATCGATCGGGGGGGGAGGGGGCTAAAGAAAACATAAAACATACCAAGGGATACCAGGAAGACACAGAGGGAGAGCGCAAGCAAGATCAAAGCTAGCTTAGAGCCCGAGGGGTAGGCCTCGCCATCTTCGCGCGTGGCGACGGCCCGCAGCGAGGGGCTCGTATCTTGGACGCTGACTTGGGTCTGGATCTTTTCGATGAGGGCGGCATCCTTTTCGAGGCCATCCCTCGCGACAGGGGGTTGGTCTGCGACATTGGTAAGGGAGGAGGCCGTCGAGGGTGGCACGGAAACTGCCAGATGCTGCGTCTTTTCTGTCATGTCGTCGGTTCGGAGGGTGTTGATTGTTACTCGAGCGTCCGGTATTATCACTTGTCTTTTGGTGGCAACGGTTGACAGGCGGAAGTTGATGATGTGCCTTGGGGAACGTTGAACGACTTGAACAACGACAAGAGGGGGAAAAAAAACAAGGCAAGAGGGG
Source organism: Graphium sp. VPRI43844 (assembly GCA_019925285.1). Lineage (NCBI taxonomy): Eukaryota > Fungi > Ascomycota > Sordariomycetes > Microascales > Graphiaceae > Graphium > Graphium sp. VPRI43844. The sequence continues at coordinate 62,184 of JADHKT010000028.1, read as the reverse complement.
GGAGAGACAAGTATAATATACAAAATCATCAACAAGGGGGAAAGGGAAGAAAACAAAAACGAAAATGGGTTACAAACAGCAAGCGCAAGGGGAGCTGGACCTGCTCCCCAAGCACCCCCAAGACACTACCAGAATTAGTGCAATACGGTGCGTTATGTCCACCAGTGAAGACGCTGTGATACTCCGTAAGGCAGTAAAAGAAAGATTACCAGATTGGGTCTTGGACAGGGGAGTTCCGCCAATGCAATCCCATACCGCCGATTTTTCTCTTTTTACTCCGTACTCCGTACGGAGGTACATTGAGCGGCTTATTACTAATGTTGATGTTGCGCTCTTCACATCCTTTCACATGATATAGTAAACTACTTACCGCGTGGTTGATAGAGTGTCAATCCGCAAGAAATAGAGAATGAAAAGGCTAGATAACACCAAGTGAAGACGCCATTGATCGATCGTCATTATCCTCCGCCGATTCTTCTTTCTAGACTTGTCCTCTTTTTTTTTTTCCCATTCACATTATTCCCCTATTCTCTGTACTCAACAACTGTGCATAACACCGATAGCTCCGTCCGCCGTGAATACGGAGGAAAAACGGAGGAAATAAGAAATGATTTAGGAAAGGAGGGGCCGCCCCAAAAAGGAGCTATGGCTTGTACCACTTGTAATAAGTTTACACCCCAATTTAGACGGATCCACACGGACGAAGTGAATATGTACTGCTACAAGTCGGTTTCTGATCTTAAGTCCATCCCCCCGTAAATTTTAGAATACTTGTACACATCTCCTCCCGATCTCAGCCTTAAAATGGTACAGGTACTTGAATGATCAGTCACGTCTCATTTGTTCTCTTCATTCTTAATCATAGTGATCATTCCAACCATAGCACACCAGAAGTAAAGAGTGGAGGAAAAGGCTGACACCACGGACTACGGTGTCTTGAAGTTTCCCGAGTATGTGTCCCTTGTGCGTCTCGGGGGCCCTGTACACAAAGTGCCGCGAACCACGTGTTGGTTATCTCCCTTAGATCCGGCCCCTTAGGTCTGGTTTACATTGCTGGGTTCAGACCATGTATGCTTCTTTTTTTTCGTTCAGTTGTTATCTTCAGACAGGTTAACAAGGTTGATGGCTGCTTGCCTTTGATTCCAGGGCCAGCCATGTGCCGAGAAAAAAAAACAACATGGACGCATCGAGCCAAGAGATAAGGCCTGCAAAGTAATACTCCTCCCTATTACGAGTAGGTGTGAAATAATTTGGCCCCCTTTTCCCTCCTCAAACAAGGAATCTTGGGCATCCTTGGCTGTCATTACAAATGCTGCCTCCAGTTCTCCTCAGACTCTTCACCTTTAGCGACAGCCAGCCAAGAGTCGGGCCCCCAATTCCATAAGTTCCCAATGGCTAACTCCGTCTCACTTGACCTCTTTGAACAAGGGGCCCAGACTTGTGTCGACCTGCAAAAGCCAGATCCCATAATGAGTCAGCGGGCGAACGGAAAAAAAAAGTAAAAAAAAAGTAAAGGAATATTACAAGGCATACCTATACCCCGGCTACGGAGTACGGAGTACGGAGTACACAGTATTCGGCGTCTTAAGCTAAACGCCGAACCCGTGAACAACGGACCGATCTGTTGTCAATTTCTGGAACTCTCGAGACTTAGACAAATATGAAACACAAATGGTGTGCGTGTGCGTATTATCAATTCAGGCATAAATTTAATAGTAGTGGCGAGCGTTGTCCTACCCTCCATCGCCCCTGCCATCTTCTCGGCAAACACTTTTTCGTACTCGTTCTTCGCACACGATTACGAGTACTTTGAGTTTCTAGCGGGGCACCTTGGCCAGCCACAACACCAACTCGCCCAGATCCTGTTGAAAAACCGGTGGGAAGGGAGGGTCTGAATCCGGGTCTTTGGTCCTTAAGGCCCAATTGGGGTACGGGCACGTACCTGGAAAATAGATAGTGAAGAAGCAAAGGAAGCAGAACCCGACCTTGCAGGATGCAAACAATTATAATCGGCACTTATATTTTCTTATTCTTTTTTTTTTTTTTCAAAAAAAAAAACCACCAAGAAGTTTACAACAACTAATAGTCCAACATGGTAGCAAAGTCATGGAGGGGGGAGGTTAAAACACCAAGAAGCAAAAAAAAACATACAACAGCGGGGATTCGCTGGTCGTCACCGACCCAACTACTAGTCCACCGGTTCCAGGCTTAACTAAGGGAGAGCGGACGGGATCCCGTGTATTCCTGAACCTATGGTCGTATGTACAAGATTCATACACTATTAAACTTAAGTACCCTAGTTTGTGAAAATGTTGCAAGTATCGGTATAACTGGGTAATTTGATTGGTCTAGCTAGTGCAATCACGAGGTGACCCTGTACGTCCGCAAGTGAGTGTCCTGCGATGGGTACAATGGTCTGATTCGTGATGCTTCGTTCTCTCTTCTCCAAGTACAGGAGTTCGTGACTGTGCGATCAGACGATTCAGGAGGAATTGAGAGGGTGTCAATTGCCATGCGGGAACTATTAATTCTTATCGAAGATAGCTAACTGGCCCGATTAGGATTTTCCTTATCCAACCTTATCGCAACCCCAATGATTGGTTCAAAGACGAGAAGACAATCACGATACTGAAGAAACAAGCGAACAAAGTTAATTCCTCCTCTTTACTCTCATCATCATACCACCTCTAGGTCTCGCCTCCAGTCCAAGAAGTTGGAACACAGCATCACCATACACAGTATCCAAATCCGTAAACAGAGTCCTCGGCGTCTTGTTGGGCGACGACTCAGCAAGCTCAAAGTCAAAATCATGCATCGTCATGAAAAGAACAATCTTCATCTCGTTCATAGCAAGGTTCTGTCCCGCACAAGCACGCGACCCCCGACTAAAAGTGCGGAAATTCGCCCTCGGCACACCGTCGTTCAAGAACCGCTCGGGTCGGAACGCGGTCGGTTCGGGGAAGTGTTCCTCGTCATAGTGTAGGCCATGACCGTTAAGAGCAATGACAATGTCGTCGATGGGGTAGTGTTCGCCCTTGTATATGACTGTGTCGCCCTTGGAAGCCTGGCGGACGCCGAAGCCGATGGGGAAGAGGCGGAGACTTTCTCTGATGACGGCGTCGGTCCAGTGGAGTTCTTGGAGTTTTTCCGGGTTTTCGATGAGGTTGGTGATGGCGGCTTCAAAGTTTTCGCCGAGGACAGAGGCGTGTTCTTGGCGCATTCTTTCAACGACGTCGGGGTTTTTGGAGAGGAGCATCAAGGTGAACTAGTAAGAACGTGGTGGTGAGTATGCTTTCTTTCCTTCTTTTCCCAGAAAAGGTTTGGATTGGGCTCTTACGCATAAACCGTCGGTTGTGGTTCCGTGACCACCGAGGAGAAGGCCCTTGACACTGAATTGGGAGTAGGTTGTCAGAATTGGCGCGCGTCAAACGAAGGTGAAAAAAGTTGTGAAGATGAATAAACAAGGACGGATAAAAATTGGACAACACGTACTTGGAAATCAAAAGCTCTTCATCTTCCTTTGGCAACTGAAGACTCTTGACCTTGCCCTTCTCACCCAAAGCCGGCGACTGCACATACTCCCGAAGCATAAGATCCAAAATACTGTACGGATTCCTCCTCGAAGGCACAATCTCCTCCGTCAACAGGAGGTTAAGACGCTTGTAAATCTGCGCCCTTACAGACGGCTGCAAGCGCGCCAAAACAGCCCGGCGACTCCACCACCTCTTGACTCGCTCAATCGGATTAAACGCAATGGTGATGTCCGACGCGCCTTCGATGAGTCGAATCATTTCGTGGAGGTCATCAAGGTCCTGGCTTCCTGTCGTTTGCGCGTAAATCCGGTGATGGAAAACAATGCGAGAAATGGTGTCGAAGAGGAGTTGGCTGAGTAATCTCTCCATGGAGACGGGCTTCTCGCTCGAAGCCAAATCATCGAGTCGTTGGCGGAAAACCCTGCATTCTTCGACGACGAGACCCGTCAGGTTTCGAATGTGCGTCCACGAGAAAGCGGGCGCCATGGCAGAGTGCAGTTTCTTCCACACGGCACCATTGGCAGCAGCAATGACGTTGCGACCCACGACATCGCCGAGGACGTCATCGGCTAGCTTGTGCATGGGAAGGGCCTTCTGCGCCGTGATTTGTTCGAGAACATCCGGCGTGTTGAGAACGACGAAGTTGGGACCGATTGGCCAGAGATCCATGTAGAAAATCCCCCCGAGCTTGTGGAGGCGACGGAGTTCGGCGTAGTAGAGTTGCGGGTGGCAATTGGGGGGCATTTTCGCGGCGGCTTCACCCATTACAATCAAGTGGCCGAGAAGCCAATTGTGCGGAGGCCCGGGCTAGGGAGGAGGAAAAAGAAACATCGCAGGTGAGCATTTCCTCTTTTTTATCTTTCTAGCTATTCTCAACTTACCAGGTTCCGGAACCTGCGACGGTGGCGATACCCGCGAAACAGCACATTGCAGAAAAGAGCGACGACAACGGTCCAAAAGCCGTATCGAACAGGGTGTTTGAGGGCGTGGGCCGCCAAACGGCTGGCAGCAGTTGCCATCTTTGAATGCACGACCGCCTGCGTGCTTACTTCCTGTGACAAAAATAAAAAAGGCCTGAAGAATAAGAAGAAAAAAGGACCAAAGCAGATGGAAAAAGTCCAACTTTGAATATGAGAAAATGAAGGATGCAAGGAAGAGAACGTGCCCCCCCCTCAGGTCATCCGTTTGATTGCATACTTGTAGACGGATGAAATGCCAGTGGTAGGTTTTGCACTAAAATCTGACACAGGAAGCGAACAAATTTAGAAGCAACATGGGTAGTGGATCCTACCAAGAAATCAGTTTACCTTAAGCCATGATGGGTGACTGTGCTTTCGAGATGGTTCAAGGCAAAACTGTTTTTTTTTCTTTTCACCGTTTCCGCAAAGTTGCGTCTTCAGCCCTACCTTATCTCCGTGAACCGTTTTAGGGGCAACCGTCCACCGAAGGATACCCACACAGCTCCACCTTGGCGGCCCCTTTCACGCTCCGTTTAATGCTCCATAAACGGAATGCAAATCCACATGTTCTCCTGTTGATCCGGCCCTGTCCAGGCCCAAAGGGATCACCATCTTCACACCAAATTTACCAACATGGATCCAAATGCTGACCGTAGTACTCGCACACAGACCCAGAACCAGACAGAACACTAGTGCTTATCGAGTATGGAGTAGAAACGCACCATTCATTTATTCCCTCGTCTCCCCAGGTCTCATTCCAGCAAAATGGCATGCCAAACCGCCAAAATGTCCACCGAAGTAACATCTCCGGAACCCAGGACGGCCAAACAAATCATCTCGGCGCTGAAGTTGAAACCCCACCAGGAAAAAGGCTACTAAATCGAAACGTTCCGGGATCCCAACGCTGCTCTGGCCCCGGACAACCGGTCCTTCGGCACAGTCACTACTAATTCCTCCTAGAAGGCGAATACGGACTCTCCCACTGGCACCGCATCTTCGACGCCGTTGAAGTGTGACACTACTAAACCATGTAGTCTGTATCTTTTCACCACGAACCCATACATGTAGCATGTTCAAAGTTTGTTTCACCTATGGCTCTAAGCTAACATAGTAGACTTTACCTAACATCCTACGGTTGCTTTCTACTTATGGTTCTAGGATCGAACTGAATGAATCGAAAAGTCAACATAATCAAGCACGATGCCATACAACACAACACAGTCACATTGCAGAAAGTTTTACTGACCAAATGATTAGTATAAGGAGGGCAGGGTGGGTTACAATTATTGGCTTCACCAGTGGAAATCAGTCATGGTGCCCCTGATCCGGCTGTGGTGGATATTATTATTCCAAAAGAAAGAATGAATGAATGAAAGAAACTTATTTGCCCGTTCTGTGATGCTCGCTCTGCTATAGCCTCCCAGTCCTGTACACGGGACTTAGCCAGCCAGGTGGCTACGCTGGGATAGTTTGCACAGGAACAGAGCGAACTCGTTTCCATTCGCCTACTGTCCTGGTACCTTCTAAACGCTAGAGACATTCCTAGCAATCCTGATACATATATTCTAAAGTCCTCGCCGTACGCAGCACGTCGGAAGCTTCTTGCCCCCATATGTGCAATGTCCCAATTACCTTCTCGACGAGATAGCGCCGTCTTTCCGGGGGCTGAAGACCGTCAGCCGAGTGCCTAGCCACAGCAAGGACCACGCTTGCGCAGGAAAACATCTTTCCAGCGCTAAACCAGGATCCTCCGTACCGGTAGTGTCGGCGGCCGTATTGTACTATCATAGAGGCGCACACTACCTCCCGGGAACGGCACTTGGCGAAGGGCAGCCTCTCGTCTCGAGCGCCCCTTACGGCAGTGCCAGCATTCTTCCCATCCCGTGGGCTTATAACAAGATGATGATTATTACTGCTCCTATTTCTCTCTCCCTCTCCCCCTCTCATTCACAATAACTAACATAACAATACACAATAGGTACGGACGGTCTCCGCAAGGCAACCCACTTCGCCATCCTCAACGCAAACTATCTCCTCTCGCTCCTCAAACCCCACTACACCATCGTCTACACCAACAACCAAGGCCGCTGTGCCCACGAATTCATCATAGGCATCCGCCCCTTCTAGAGCACAGCGGGCATTGAAGCCATCGACGTAGCCAAACGTCTCCAAGACTACGGCTTCCACGCGCCCACCATGAGCTTCCCCATCGCCAACACGCTCATGATTGAACCCACCGAGTCCGAGAGCAAAGAGGAGCTCGGCCGCTTTGCTTCGGCGCTCATCTCGATTCGTCAGGAGATTCGCGACGTTGAAGAGGGCAAGCAGCCGCGCGGGGGCAACGTGTTGTCGCCGCATCCGCAGATTGATATTGTTGAAGGCGACGGCGAGGGCAAGTGGGATCGCCCGTATTCGCGTGAGAAGGCCGTGTACCCGCTTCCTTATCTCAAGGAGAAGAAATTTTGGCCTTCGGTTGCCCGAGTCGACGACAGTACGCACTTCGCCGCGAGCGAGACTGCTTCTGGGGACAAGGCTGAGGCTTCAGGTGGATGATGGAGGGGTAGTATAGAATCGGGCGCAGGATGAATTCCCGCCGCTCTAGAAAGCGTATCTGGTGGTACTGGGTGAACTCAATTTCCGGCACTAAATACTCCTCAAATCGAACTACGACGGGAAGATGGTGCGTGCGTCTCATCGATTGTCCGCCTCAGGGAAATCTCAGGAAGATAGTAGCACCAGCCAGTCTCCTCAATAAGTTCCTGCTGCTGGCAGTCCGAAGCCGGCAACTCGCTGAAACTGTTGACTATATCTCTAAGCACCGCCGATCACACATAGTGGATGCGGAATATTTTCGCAGGGTGACCCTTTTGTGCATTCCGGGGACGGAGAAACATGACCTGGTGTTTCTGGAAGCCTATGCAGGCAAGCGATCCAGTGGTAACGGATTGCATTCCCGGGTTTGTTTCAAGGGAATGTCTAGTATCCATCTTTTGGTGAAGTAAGAGTCAACAATGATAGCAGACTTTTATCCCTAGTCTTCCATATCTGTGTACCCCGCACAATTCTCAGCAGATCCAGTACCGAATTTAGTTGGCGGAGTATCGCCCCTAAAATCCCGTTAGCAACTTCATTAGCTGGATAAACTATTGCGGATCAAGCGGGGAGTAATGGAGATGTGTATGACCAGACCATCGGAAGTCGGGGGGCTATTATAACCGCTGTGTCATCACAAGTTTTTTAACAATCTTCTCTACCCCCATCAGCCATTTTCTCCTCTTTCCCTTTGGAAACACACTTTTTGGGGGGGGTTATAATTTGAGACTTATTCACGACCATGGCAAACATTGAAGCTATTCTCGAGTCTCTGACTCTTGAGGAGAAGGTGAGATTTAAGTGGTCGTGCTCCGTGGTCAAGGAATGTCAGGAAACGTCCGCCGCTAATTTTAAAGTCTTAGATTTCTCTCCTTGCTGGCCGGAACTTCTGGGAAACAGTGCCAATCCCTGCAAAGGGTGTTCCTTCGACAAAGGTATGTCCTCTGCCAGTGCTCCCTTTTTTTTCTCTCTTCTTCATGCACTTAAACTCACCGTCATCAGGTTACAGATGGGCCTAATGGTGCCAGAGGTGCCCTCTTTGGCGGCTCTATAACTGCCGCCTGCTTCCCCTCTGCGAGCTCTCTCGCCGCCTCGTTCGACCACGCTCTTCCCGCCCGCATCGGTCACGCCCTCGCTGAGGAGGCCCTCAGCAAGAATGCCACCTGCCTCCTTGCCCCCACCGTGTGTCTCCACCGTCACCCTCTCGGTGGTCGCAACTTTGAGAGTTACAGCGAGGACCCTCTCCTCGCCGGCCGCCTAGCGTCCCAAATGATCCGCGGCCTACAGGAGAACGGTGTGGCCGCCACCATCAAGCACTTTGCTGCGAACGAGTCCGAGACAGACCGGATGACTGTCGATGAAATTATTGACGAGAGGACCCTACGCGAGCTCTATCTAAGACCCTTTGAAATTGCTGCCAAGGATGCTAAGCCATGGGCATTCATGACAGGGTACAACCAAGTTAACGGTGCCCATTGCGATAGCAGCGAATTTCTGCTATCCAAGGTCCTTCGGGGAGATTGGGGATGGAAAGGCCTTGTCATGAGCGATTGGGGCGGCACTAACTCGATTGTCGATTCTTTAAATAATGGCCTCGACCTAGAGATGCCCGGCCCTGCCAAGGTTAGGCCCGTCGAGAAGGTCTTGGACGCCATCAATACCGGTCAGGTATCCGAAAGTCAAATTAACGAGCGGGCTAGAAATATCCTGGAATTCCTCAATCGCGTCAAGGCCTTTGAACGGGATGGCGAGAGTGAGAAACCCGAGCAGGCCATCAATCGTCCCGAGCACCGCGCCCTCATCCGCGACGCCGGTGCTCGTGGTATCGTTCTCCTCAAAAACGACCGCCAGATCCTTCCGATTCCCAAGGAGAAAGTATCAGGGAAGAAAATTGCCCTTATCGGTATGGCCAAGCAGGCTATCGCTCATGGTGGGGGAAGCGCCAGTGTCACGGCGCACTACAAGGTTACGGCCTGGGATGCTATGCATGCTGCGCTTGGCGATACAGTCAAGTTCAGCTACGCCAAGGGGTTCCGCACTGAGCGTGTCCTGTCCCCTATCACCGTTGACGGATCGAAGGGAACGCCCGTTGGGCTGGATGGCAAGACTGGCTTTAGCATCTCATACTTTGACTCTGAGGAAGACAAAAGACCGGTCCACACTGATCACGGAATCCCTTCATCTAGCTATAACCCTATTGGGGAGCATACCTGGGTCGGAAAGGTTATCGAAATAAACGCTGACTTCACAGCTTCAGAGGCTGGCAATCATTACCTGGCATTTGCCGGCACAGGAAGGACGGAGCTATTCATCAACGACCAGTTGGTAGGCGTTTATGAACAGGGCCGCGACGCCATGGCCGCGCTCTTCAATATTCAGGAAGAGAAACGGATCCGATATGAATTTGCTGCCGGGACTTCCTACCGATTGCGTCTCCGGAGTTACCCTCCCATAAATATCGGACTAGAAATTCTAGAGGGCCTCACCGGCTGCCGCCTGGGCCTTGATTTACAACGAGACCACGAGGCGGACCTTAAGGGCGAGGCCGCAAAGGTCGCAAAGGCAGCGGACATAGCCATAGTTTTTACTGGCCACACCCCCGAGTGGGAGACGGAAGGCATTGACCAATACTCCTTCCACCTACCCAACAACCAAGACGACGTCATCGCAGCTGTGGCCGCCGCTAACCCCAACACTATTGTCGTCAACTCGACCGGCGTCGCTATTGCCATGCCCTGGCTCGACCAGATCACCGCCCTTCTGCATACCTGGTACCCGGGCCAAGAATCCGGCAACTCCATCACCGACGTGCTCGTCGGTGCCGTGAATCCCGAAGGCCGGCTGCCCGCCAGTTTCCCCAAGCGAATTGAGGACGCCCCAGCCCACAACAGTTTCTTCGGCGAGGTTGTCGAGGGCCAGCGCACTGTCAAGTATGCTGAGGGCGTGTTCATGGGCTACCGACACTACGACCGCGTGGAGAAGGATGTTCTCAATTTCCCATTCGGCTACGGTCTGTCCTATACGTCATTTGAGATCATGGACGCTGCCGTCGAAAAGAAGTCAGAGGAGGCATACACTGTTACCGTGGACGTTAAGAACACTGGCGCGGTCGAGGGAGCCACGGTAGTCCAGGTATATGCGGGGAGGACAGAGAGTGTGCCCGAACACCCCATCAAGACGCTTGCGGCATTCGATAAGGTTCGGTTACAGCCTGGAGAGACTAAAGCTGTGACGCTAGATGTTTCGGCGAGGGACATTGCGAACTTCAACGAGGAGCGGAAGGCTTGGGTTGTGGATAGTGTCCAGTATGACCTTTCTGTTGCATCGTCGGCGACCGATATTGCGAAGGTGTTGCCTGTGACGATTGAGAAGGAGCTTGTCTACGCCCCGTGAAACATCCATTTTCATTTTAGCGATAAAAGAATTCCAGACCTCACCAAGATTCATAGAATACAGTCCACTCCAGTCTCTTATTATTTTAAATAACACATTCGATTATTGCCCACGTTTATGTAGCTTGGAGTATTTTATTCGCATGTCAAGCTACTTAACTTCGAATTTCTCGCTATTCAAAGACCAGCCCTTGCTCCGACCACCGATTTTTGCCGACGTTATATTCTCAAGTATATCCCCCAATGACGGGTTGAAGAACTGAAGGTCTTGTCGCAAGAAGTTGTTGAAGAGGTCACATCGAAATTTATGAACAATGGTCCTGGTTCTCATCTCAGTGTAGATGGCCTTGAGATCTAATTTGCGGTAATAGGAGAGCTCGTAGTTCCATTGAAGGGAAGGGTGAACTTTTGAGATTTTGGAGGATTGGCTTTTTGTTATCGCGTGCTTGGTGCGTGTTTTCGAGTCGATGATGGTCATTGATTCCTCCACGGACTTCGGGCCGTCTTCGCTAAAACGGAGCCTGGGTGAACTGGATTAGCATCGTTTTACGTACGTTGGCGCAGCATGTTAAGCTATCTTGGCCCAGGGCCGGCCGCCAGAGGCAATACGACGCAGGCATAAAACAAAAGCAACAGTCATACTCCACGTTGATCTACAGGTAAGGTCAAATATAAGGTCGTTAGCTCGGAAAATTCAACATGGTGTATATCTATCAAGGCATGCATCAATGAGAAGAGAAGAGAAAAAAAACAAAAAGTCACTTCATATCTAATTTGACGCCACAATGGCATCCCGAACACTCTCTCTCGCCTTCTGCACAAGCAGAGCATCAGCAAGCACCAAAGCGCTCATGGCCTCAACAATAGGAATGGCGCGGGGCACGACACAGGGGTCGTGTCGGCCCTTGGCCTCGAGGACGCCCTCGACCTGGTCGTAACGGGCCGTGGTCTGGGGCAAGCTGATTGTCGCCGGGGGCTTGAAGGCAACAGTAAAGTAGATGTGGGCGCCGTTTGAGATTCCTCCCTGGATTCCACCACTGTTGTTTGTCTTTGTAACAAGTTTTGGGCGCGGGGCGTGGGGGTTCTCTGAGCCGGCGGCCTCGGGAGGCTTGACGAAGGGGTCGTTGTGCAAGCTTCCGCGGATGGTGCATCCGCCGAAACCAGAACCGATTTCAAATCCCTTGGTGGAAGGGATAGAGAGCATAGCGTGGGCGAGCTTAGCTTCTAGTTTGTCAAAAGCAGGCTCTCCGAGGCCAACTGGGACATTCTTGATCACACAGGTGACTGTTCCGCCGATGCTGTCGTTTGAATCGCGGAGCTTTGTGATGAGGGCTTCGATGCGGTCGGCAGCCTCAGTGTTGGGGCATCGGGTGGGGAGGAAGGTGTCAACTTTTGCGCGGGAGATGTCGTCAATGAGGCGCAGGAATTCGGGGTTGGTGGACTGGTGGGGGTATTCCTTAGTCGGGGGGAAGAGGAACTCGGAGCCTACGGAGGATGTGAAGGCTACGATTTCCACACCGTAGGCCGAAAGAACCTTCTCGGCGATTGCGCCGGCGGCGACTCGTCCGATGGTCTCTCGTGCACTGGCTCGGCCACCTCCACTACAAAGGGAAACGCGATCAGCAAACATCTCGCTGAGAGTAGATTATGTATATGTACCTCGAGGCGCGAACGCCGTATTTCTCCTGGTAGGTCCAGTCGGCATGGCTGGGGCGGGGGAACTGGTCCATTGTGTTGTTTCCGTAGTCATGGGGCCGCTGGTCCTGATTCATGACCCGGAGGGCAATTGGTGTCCCAAGAGTGACTCCATTCTCGGTTCCGGACTGGATTTCAACCCGATCTTTCTCGTTTCTCGGTGTCGTGATAGCACTCTGGCCCGGTCGGCGACGTGTTAATTGGGGTTGGATATCGGCCTCTGTGAGCTTGAGTAGAGGAGGAACGCCATCGACAATGACACCGACAGACTTGCAATGGCTCTCGCCGTACCTAAAATCAACAGAAAAAAGGTAAAAATTAGTTCATGTGCTCAGAGACGTTCACAAGCTGGAAGATGGACCTACGTGTGTACGCGAAAGTACTGGCCAAAGGTCGACATTGTGAAACTCAAAAATTGGTCGAAGTGGTGGGGTAGATTTTGTTCAATGCTTCAAACTTCCCATGCCGGATTTCGCTGAGGGAAGGGAAAAAAAAGTTGGCAACTGGGAGTCATACCACCCCACAAAACCCCGCCACGTGACGAGAGAGCCCCTCCATATCACGTGACTGGCACTGTCTTGGCGTGGCGTGGGGTGTTGACCAGAGCTGACAAGCTACATACTCCAATTGGACCTTAAAGGAGCGTTTGATCGTGTCCACCATGCATGACTGGTCATGACCCTAAAGGGCCAATGAATGAATAAATGAAATCTATTTACGTGCTTACGTGATCGTGTGCACTATTCTTATTCCATCGCGGAGCTCCGTTGGCCAAGAATCTACTCCGTAAATTCAACTTGTCTTGATGCTGTGGATGGTTAAGTGGTTGCATATTTACCCGCACCGCCGTCGCATGCCCACCTGCTCTGCCACGATTGACACCGGCCTGCGACATGTGTGGCATGTTTAGGGCAGTTACACTAACCTAGCTCTTCTCATTGCTGCACCTACATGGAAGGGGTAGTTGAAGTTGACATAGAATTTTTGTTTGCCAGGCTTTCCTTTCACTGGGAGCAAGGCTTCGAATGTATATTCATGCTGTTGAGTCTAGTATTAAGACTATCGAATGCACATCTTCCTTTTCTGATATGGTGATTCCACGACATCGAAACAGGCATACGAGTACATCCAAGATCCCGCAACGGAAGAGGGTTGGTACAAGAAGCATCACACGAAGGAAAAAGGAGCAGTCAGCAATCTCTTCTGGTCAGACATGGGGGTGGTAGCAGCTGTTCTCGGGGAGACGTTCTATACTACCATAGTGGCAGTGCTATCAGTTAATATTGAATTACATTATTTACACTCGTAGGTTCAGACTCGAAACATCTCAAAGAATGTGCCACACCAAGCTACACGTAGAAATGAAATTGACTGCATGACCAGAGCCAAGATGTGCATCCTCACTGAAACAAAGACTCGGTTTTTTTATTTCAACTTTTTTTTGGTATTTCTCTGGTATCGTTTCAAGACTATTTACAGATTCTTTATACACATTTCATCATTAAAACTTGTCCTGGTTGGCGTTCTGCATGAGCATGTGCTGGTCAGGCTTGTACTTTTTGGAGATCAAGCGAATGTTGTACTCGAGGTCAAGAGTGGCTCCATTGGGCTCGTTCTCGACAGGCTTGAAGTCCAAGAGCAAGTCTTCCTTGACGGCGCAGACGGTGTCAGTCTCGAGGTAAGGGTCATCACGGGGATAGAGCTGGGCCGTGACACCGACGTAGTCGTCGTGCGTGACCATGCAGTGAATGTGAGCGGGGCGGTAAGGATGACGGCCCATGATGCGGAGGACCTCGGCCGAAGGGCCCGAAGTATCAATGGCGTACTCGCTGGGCTTGAGGCAGTAGAACCAAAACTTGCCCTCCTCGTTGGTGCGGAACTTGCCGCGGAGGTTGTGGCGGGTCTGGTTCTCGGGATCAAAGACGTCGTACTTGCCGTTGGTGCTCGCCTGCCACATGTCGAAGACGGCGCCGGGGATGCCCTTGCCGGTCTCGACGTCCATGACGACGCCGTGGAAGAAGGTGAGTTGGCCGTCTTTGGGCATGTCTTGGACTACGCTGGCGCCGAGTTCGCGGAAGGGGGTTTCGGGGGACCAGAAGGGGCCTAGGATTGTGGAGGATGTGGGGGATAGGCCTTTGTCAGTCTCGATTTTGTTGTTGATTTCGTCGACGAGACTTTTTTTTTTTTACTCTTGTTAGCCGATGCACTTAACAAAAAGAAAAAAAAAGAAAGAAAGAAACTCACGTTTCAACGCCGAGAATGTCGCACAGTCGCCATGTCTCATTGCGGTTCTTCTTGTAGGCTTGGCCGAGAGAGTTGATGTAGTTTACGCCGATGATCCATTCTTCCTGTGTGAGCTCGACGTCGCGGCAGAAGTCGTGGAGGTGGCGGATGAGGGAGGTGAGGATTACGCGGGCGCGGGGGTCGGTTTCGGGTTTCATGAGGTCGATGACGTGCTGGGTGAAGTTGGGGTCGAATCTGTGTTTTTTGGCGCCGGCGTCGGTGCCGTTGGTGCCGTTGGTGCCATTTGTGGCCTGGGTTCCGTTTGTCGTCATTGTGTATTGTCTTGATGTGAAAAATGTCTGTCGAGGGTGTCGCTGTTAGGTATAGGAATGTTTGAAAAAAGCTTTACAAGTAAGACTTACACTTTTGGTATAAGTGAAATTCGTACAAGGTGAAGAAGCAATTGAGAAATGGCGATAGGGATAAAGAAGACGAGAGACAAGTTGGAATGAAAGGCGGGGGGAGGAGCCAAGCTTATTATACACCATTTTGACAAAACATTCTTCCATGAACTTTTCATTACTCGCACTCGCCGTTCGCCCCCGAAAACAAATAGGACAAAAGTGTGGGGGAAACTACTCCGTAGTCTGGAGGGAAAAAAAAACTCGGTTTCCTCATGCCCTCCTCATCTTGGTCGTATGACGAAAGCCCGGATGGCAATCGACAATGGAGCGGACATTGGCGGCACCAAGTTCGGCAGTGCGATTTCTGACAACAGAATGATGGGATGGGAGGAGGGGTAAAAGTTGGTTTTAGTTTCACTTGAAGTGTGAAAGGGAGCTATGGTTAGTTTGCGGAAAAGTGTTTTTCCCACAAGTCATGAGCGGGGAAATTGAAGGCAAACGACTCCGTACTCCGTACTTCGTACTCCAGAGCGGACAGCTGAGAATCCAATGGGGCTAATGAATCGGCGAGTCCAATCATGAGTCTGGATTGATAAGCTAGGGAGTTCCTGGGCCAGTAATTGAAATTTATCCGATGAGAACTGCCGCCTCCACATTTGGTTTGAGTTTAAACGTTTTTGGTTTAAGAGTTCTTTCCCCCCCTCTCACCCTCTCACATGTATGATCTCGCTGTACGCTGTACGTGTAATACTCCGTAGCTAGTGAGATTTGGTTGCAAATGATTATCCCAGGTGGTGCCATTATGCTCTTTTTTTTAAGGGCTAGTGTTGTTGAGGGGACGGCTTTTCCCCGCCTTCCAGGGTCCTTGCATTGCTTGTTTCTTCCAATCAAAGAGGACGCAATAAGCACAGAGACATGATGGACGTTTTCTCTCTCTTCTAGTTTAGAACAGGCAGGGTAGTTGATCTTGTCTTGACCCTTTTCGTGTTATCGGGACCGGTACGGAGAAGCCGCGAACAGAGTCGGTCATACACGGAATAGTACTCTCGTACAAGTGCATTTCAAGGGGTACGGAGTACTGAATGAACTGGTCGAGACCCTGAGGTTACAATTGAGTCTAGGAGAAACAGGGTCTTGGGCGAGTACGGAGTACAAGTGTTCTGTATTGAGTTGTGTAATTCTTCAACTACGGAGTAGTATTGACTTGCACCACATTTTGAGTTGCGACTCCACTTCTGGAATGATGTCATTCAAGGTTGTCTTATTTCGATGGGAAAGGAAAGTTTCACGGTGTGACGGTGTGACGGTGTGACGAGAGGCTAATGAAACAAGGTAAATTAAAAAGAAAAGAAAAATGGCTTCCCAAGTATTATTATTCTAATCAAAAGTTATCCGATTATATATGTACGGGTACGGGTATCATTAATGGGCTCTTTCAAACAGACTCTCAGGTGTGCGTGCGGTTAATAACGTTCGAGTTGATCGAACTGTTCCGTTCCGCGGTCAAAAGTCTGGATACCCGCGCCGTCAGCCTTCTGCTCCTCGGCAACAACACCAAGCTCCCGCTCCTGCTGCTTCTTCTCCCTCTTCTCCCTCTTCTTCTCCACATGCTTGATTGCATCTCCCGTCAGCGCCTGCCGATCTAGTAACGCCACCACGTCCTTCTTGCGCGTCTTGCGCCCGCCGATGCTGATGAGCACACCGGCTGTAATGTTACATGTTATGCTGACGCAGAGAATTACCGTGGTAATGGCTATAGGGCGCGTGTGGTAGTCGATGCCCCATGTGCATGCACCGAGTGAGATTTGTAGGCATGAGTGGCAGTCGAGGAGGACGACAATGGCAATTAGGTAGCTGAGGGGAAACGGATTGTGTGTGAATGTTTCCTGGGGTTTATAGAAACTGTGCGATCTCGCCAGTTTTTTCTGGTGGTGGCGCAGTGATTTGAGTTGCTTGTAGGTGAGAGGGTGTTCAATGTCGCCGGCTTCGACATCTTCCTCGGGGAAACGAGTGCTTCCGAGGTTAAGATCAGGCATGCCGTTGTTGTCGCCGGTAATGTTGGTCCGGCTCTGCAGGCCGTTCGCTGGAGAGCTTCTAGGGCTGGGATTGCCATCACGGCTGTAAGGGCCAGCATCTTCGTTTGTTCTCGTCTGAAGAGCCGTAGCATCGCCAGTAATGGAAATAACGGGCGGCTCGAGCTGCTCTGGTGCTGTTGTTACAGAGTCGAGTTTATCTCGCTTCGCCGTCTTCTTCTTCATCTTGCGCGAGTAGTGTGCGACAAAAATCATGTGGTACGTGTCGACTGCGCGGAAAGGCGCAAGGCCATCACCCATAATGGCGAAGAGAGCCACGAGCACACTGTCGATAACGTGGATAGCATAGACTTGTCTTTCACCCACATAAATCCATCCGATGAGGAACAGAACCCATGCCAGACCGAAGAGTGTAATCAAGACAGCGTACAGCGTCACGAAAAAGCCGAGGGGCCGTCGCACATATTGTCCGAAACCCCGGAGACTTTGTTTGAACTTGGATCGCCTTGAGTGAAGCATATGTCGGACATAATCGTCCAATTCCCTCTTCTCGGCCGGGGTCCAACCATCTAATGTAATGTCATGTGGGAGGGCAGCATAATGGGAGTCGGACAATCGAGATGTAATGGTGCTAATGTCGTGAAGGGGTGGATGTGCACCTGTTTCCTCGTCTTCATCTTTTTGGGTTCCGGGGCGCCGCCCTTCACCCTCGGTGCTTTCTTCCGATGTTTCTGTCGTGAGTTCTTCGTCTCGCGGGCCGCGCTCGTAGTCGGAGAGGGCGTAGGTGGGTCGGCGATTGACCCAGCTGCCGAGGTCGGGGACGAAGAGGGAGTTTTGTACATTTGTGAGGGTAGAGAGGGTTTGAACTTCGGGATCTGTCCGAATTGACATTGGCAACCATGTAGATAAAATGTGAAGAGGGTCAACTCACCGACTGCGACCAGCCAATCGACAAGGTCTTCATTGTACTCGGGCTCGTGCCGCTGCGAAGAGGTCTCCGCCTTCTCATCTTCAGTGCGGCGACTCGATCCCGGCCACAGTATCCTACTGAACCGCCTGACGCGACGCAGCCTTCCCTGTCCGCCTTCTGCTGGTTCGGTCGTGTCCTCCGGCAGTGACCGGCTGGACAGGATGGAGCCGGACGACGGAGCGCGCGTGAGGTCAGCAAGACTAGGGCGTCCACCTTCTTCCGTCAAGCGAGGAAGCGCAATGCTCTGGCCTTGGGGCGCCCATCTCAAGTTGCGCGCAGGTTCCGTGCTTGTTGTAAGTGGCGTGCCACGCAGGGGCTGGGATGTACTGCGGGGGCGCCCATGGTGCACGTTATCGGCCGGATTGGACGGTCCATGGTGAGCGGGATCGGTTTCGTGTGGAGTGGAACGAAGGGAAGAGACGGACCGTCGCAATCGAATGCTCGGCGCACCAAGGTCATTATCGAAACGGTCGTCGCGGGTGGCGGCTCGGCCGGAGGTAGTAAGTGAGTTGAGCGAGGGGCGGCGTGAGGGGCGAGATAGATTCGATGTCCGACGGCTCACGGGTTCAAAGTATCCCGATGCCGTCTCGTCGACTGGATTGAGAAACCCAGGCGTGGGCAAATTTGCTGTGGACACGGGAGTGAGGCTGGGACTGGCTTGTCGGGAGGAAGACGGACGATCAAGCGTAGGTGGGGCAAGACCTCCAGAGTCAGACCGGTTGTGAGGATCCATTGTCACCACGAGGACACATCTCTCACGCCAGCGATAAGAAAGAAAATAAAAAATGAGATGTAAGATGGATACTTAAGAAAAACAACAATGCCCTTTGAAGGGCGACAAGTGGTGGAAAAGTTGGAAAAGTTGGAAAATTGATCGAAGGAATTAGTAAGGGTTGATTTAACGGAGAGGGGCGCCCTTTACCGGAGTTGGAGTTGTCACGGGTATTATTATTAGTCAGTTACCGCTTGTGGCTCTCTAGTGGCTCTGGTGGCTGTCAGTCCACCTGCGTCAGCCACTTTTATTTTTTCCGAGCTAAACGAAGAGGCGAAAATGGCATCATCCATCGGGATCAGACACCGCAATCTCATTTGATCCTGATTGATCCTATAGTCTTCTATTTCTCGCTACTGGCTGCCACCGTTAACCTTGAAAGTTCCGTCTCGAACACTTTCCATGTTGCCAGGGGCAGATATCCTGTAATCCAATAGTTCCCTTCCCTGTCTCTCCCCAAGATATTGAAGACGCTTGCGACTGTGGGATACTCCCGCACAGTCTGCGCATGGTAATAAACCGGCTTCGCTGATACCTTGTCCGTCGAATTCAAAATAGCCGGTCCAAAATCCACAACGTTGAAAAAGTCCCCGCGAGTCCAGTTTGAGTACCAAAGAACAAAACTCGTAGGATCCCCAAAAGCCGGCCCATTCCCCGTTGTTTCGAGGGCTTTGCGCAGGACTCGTGCTTGGGCGTGGATTTGCTCTGGCGATGTTTGTTCTAAAACCGATTCACGGAGAGAACGGGCTAGACGGCCGAGTGGCAAGGTTGCGCCTCTCACGTGAGATGCTGGGAGGACGGTGAGGGCGGAGAGAACTAGATTTTGTAGAAAGACACCGCCTGAGCGGTCGCCTTTTTGGAAAATTTCGGGAAGGCGACTGCGCAGCTCAAAGGCATTACCTATGAGGACACTTCTCTTCGTTTTTCGTGCTAGTCTCCATGCTGTGAGCCTTGCTGTCCAGGCCGTCAGTACATCGCCTTCACTGACGAACTCATCAATTGGTAGGTCCGCTCGCGCTTCTTTGAATAGCACGTTCTGGGCGTTGGGTGTAAGCACGATGGTACGCAGGACACGTTTAGGCGCGATAACCCAGGATATAAATGCAAGAATTAGTAGCAGAACTAGCCGAAAGCCCTGGATCTGCTTTTCTGCCAGAATGTAATTTGCTTGGGGCTTTTCAGTGTCTCGATTTGATTCGATAGGTGACTCTCTTTCCACTGTACCGACGTCGTTCATCGGGTCTTCATGCAGTCCGATCAATCGCGGGACTTCGCTCTCTCTTCCCGCAAGCACCTGACACCAAGCTTGTACAAGAGCCCTTCGTCCAAATGCATCAGTCATGGTATGTGGCCAAGACAGAGAAACCAACGTGGCATCCATGAATGATACAATGTGTAGCGAAAGCTGTGGGTTGTCGCTCAAAAGAAACTCCCTAATGCTTCCCGGCGTTCTCGGTCCGACGCAAAGTTTGCGAAACACCATTGGACCAAGTTGTAAGCTGGGATCAGCCGTTGCACAGGGAAGTTTTCGGCCAAGGTCGTGTTCCCCGATAGCTTGCGGGACAGATTCATGAGTGTAATGCACTGGTGGTCGAAGCTTGGTGAATGGCCGTGGGATGTGCAGCTCTAGTCTGCCCGCCTTCTGCAGAATGTTGCTTGATTAGTGCTTTGAATGATTCTCGAGGCGAAACTCAAGCCATTGATGATGCAGGGTCTCACGTTGCGCCGAATTCTGCCTCCCAATTTCCGCCATCCCCCAATGTCGATTAATCTGGCCAGTGCCGAATGAAGCCTTTCGGGGTCAAGCACCTCGTTGAAACAAAGGGTCCAGGACATGACCATACTTCTGTTCATTCTCGTATCATCAAAAAAGTGCACTGGAAGGACTTCGTCTCCCACTACTGGAGGGAGTTCAGTTGGGATTGGTGCGGTGAATTCAAAGTTGAATGGATCATGGTAAAACTGCGATACGTTGTGCATGAAGCCACCTAAAATGGGTTTGTAGCAAAAGGCTTCGGCCATTTTCATAAGAGGTAGTCTATTTTGCGGCTAGACGAGCAAATCTTTCGTATTCACTTCAGCGTAAGCTGGCGAACAAGAAACGGTTCACTCTTCGATCCACTGAACGTATATAACTCTTGTTCAAAATGTCTCCTACTTGAACCTGGCCAATCATACATCGGAGTCACTGGTGAAATGTCTGTGGATTCTGATGCCATCGCGACCCGTCCCTAGCAACCAAACATCATACTTTCTACGAAATGACATTCGCGGAAGCTCCCTGGGAGAATACGTGGAAAATTTCTTTATACGCCCGTTTTTAGGAATTTACCAATTTGCCATCACAGATATTCGCCCTATACTTGTCTGCAAGTCCGGAGTTGGAGACTGTTTACGCAAGACCTGTCGTGGTTAACACGGGATGGCTATATTAGAATCATTTAATCAAATCACCCAGGCTTTGTGACCTACCTGCCCTCATCTTTTCTGCAATCTAAATGCTTCTCAGTGCTGCCAAGCACGGTATTAGCCGGGCTGGACCTTGGGACCCTTGACTTTGCATTGAAGTGTGCCATATCTTCCCGGCCCGTGAGCCAGGATGGAAAATGTGGTTAATTTCGGAATGTGGCACGTAGTCGTAGACACTGCTTTATAAAGTGTATGATGCCATAACTCAATCTGATTGCAACTAAAGGTCACTTTCAGTCAATCATGCAACCTTGTCAGTGCGAAGATGTCATCGTTTATTAGAAAAACAGTAGGCAAGGCCTGCTCAAAATGTCGACCAAAAATTACAACCACCATGTGCGACGTGTGTACAACATCACACTCGCCCCAGAATCTTAATCTCGGCCAAACGTAAGGGGACGTAGAAGAGTGCTGTCAGGACAAAAGCAAATTCGAAGCCAAGGTCACCCGTCTTCTCCCCAATAGGTCCAACAAACCACATCTGGTCCATGGAGGGAATTACAAGACCAAAGCTGAGGATTGAGGCGCCCAAGGCCGCCAGCCCGCTCGGTAGTTTATTCGCCGTCTCCCAATCTTCAATTTTGTAATTTGATGGCTGTGATTTGCGGATGACAAGGTGCTCCAACAATTCCACGGCAATGAAGCATGCTGGCCAGTACCCGATAATGTATAAAAAGTTTCCGAGCGATTCCAAAAACTTTTTGGCAACTTGAATGGCCACGGGAATGATAATGGCGGTCACGATGACTGCAAAGACTGCCCGAGGCACTTTAATCCCCACGATGTACAGAAGAGCTTGGCAGTTAAGCGTAAGAGCGTAGACAGAACCGACCATGTTGGAGATGACGCTGAGAGCAAGAAGAACAAGCACAAACTTGCCAAAGCCTCCAGACGGCGCGAGCATGGCACCCATGACACCGCCAACACTTCCAATCTCGTTGGCTGCTGCCCATTCTGGGACGTTGGGGACGGCACCACCCATTGCCGCTCCCAAGATCATGGGAGGAACACCACCAAGAACGAGCCCGATGTATGAAGGGATAACAATTGAACGTCTATAATAAGAGCAGAACAAGTTAGTAATAGGAAGCGATGTTTGATTAGAGATGGGTAGTCCTACGTTTTGGACCGGGGATCAAAGTAAACAGTAAAGTCACTGGAAATGGCCGACCAGGGTAAAAAGAAGCCCGCAAGAACAGACATGAAGCCGAGGACCCCTCTGGCGGTTGCTGGCTCGGCTTCTACCTGCTTATGAAGGTGTTTTCCACCACAACCGACAGCCACGACAATGGCAACGAGCGCGGGGAACCAGGCATATTTGTCAAATTGGTGGATGATGCGGGAGCCGAAGAAGATGAGGGCGAAGTTGACAATGGCGACAATAACGAGGCCAACATTGATGGAAACGTTATAGTTGACACTTGAAATAGCCTGCCCCCCGAGGATGCAGTCCATTATGCCGAAACCTGTGAGTGTTGCCATGTTCAGGATGAGGGGTATCGCCGTGCCGAACTTGCTAGTATGGGACACATGTGTTAGATATTTAAACGGAAGCAAAATGGGGTCGCTTACCCAAAAGAATATCGAGCGTGAACCATCTGTCGTAATCCAAGTCTAGATCCGAGGTGAGAGAGATATGCTGGCGCAAAGGAAATGGAAGAGCCAACGAAGAGACAGATCAAAGCGGAGTCCCGCAGGCTAAGACCGAAGCTCATTGTCCCAGTCATGCCAGTCGAAATTCTGTGAAAGATACCCAAGTTAGGCCATGTCAGTCAGGACAGGAAGGGTTAGGAAGACAAACGCAATCAAGTTGAAGTTCATAGAGAACCAGAGACTGAAGAGATTGAAGTATCTGCGATCAGTTTGTTCATCTTGTGGAATAGGCTCATTTCCCATCAATTCGAATCCTGGCAACAGGCTTTGGACTTTTTTCCAGTACCTGACAGGTAGGCTCTCAGGCGATGAGTGTCCATTGTCAAGGGAAGCCTCCCTCGAGGTTTCCTGAAGACCTTTCTCAGTGTTCACATCCATATTTTAAAGAAATTTCACACGAGTCTGTGGAAGAGAGTGTTTCAGTTCTTGATTCACAACGGGGAGGGCGTTGGCATGGTATTTGAGCACGGGGGCTTGACAATTTGACTTCGCTGTTGGAGAGTGCCTAGGTTGACGAGGAGAAAAAAAAGAGTGCGATAAACTAACGATAAGCGAGCGGTGACCCCATTCCCAAAGAAAAGATGTTTATCAGCCAAACGACATGATAGAACATGATTTCAATAACATTGGGAGATAAGCAACCACACATATATTCAGAGAAGTTTAATACTTTGGAATTATTCAGAATAATCTTAGCCAGCCCATAGCGAGTCGAAAAGCTTGGCCTGTTTCAAAGGGGAAAGAATAGACCGTCAATAATGCGGTAAAAAGATAACAGATAACGCTATTCCGAAACGGGAACGTATAAACCACGAAACGAAGTGGCCCCCAAATATTTAATTATACCCAATGGGGAAAGTATAGACCATTGATAAGTGAAACTTGAAGACAATGCCCAAGAGATCTCCCCGGTGCCGGTAATTGATTTCTTCCTCCTATGCTCTATCCCAGCAACTTGGACTTTGCAAGACGAATGCCAAGTATCTAGAGGTTATGGCGCGCACAATAATCTACAACACGACAATCCTCACTCTTGATGACGGGGACTCGTTCTATTACCCAGGAACAATTGAACTAGAAGGCGACACCATCTCAAAAGTTTATGCGGAAAACCCAAGCCCTGAGGTCCTCAATGATGATTCCATCACTGTGATCGATGGCACCGACAAGCTAGTGATGCCTGGCTTCGTCGACTTGCACTTTCATACCAGCATTGCCAAGGTGAGAAGCTCTAACAAGAGTCAATCGCAAGTCAAGGCTAACCAGTAAAAACTTTCAGGGATACGGCGACGAGCTTCCACTCAAAGAATATCTCGAACAAGTCTGGTACCCCAGCATCCGAGCCCTCAACCCCCAACGAGCTTTCACCGCAGCATTACATTCATACTGCACCGCCATAAAAACCGGCACAACAACAGTCAACGACATGTACCGTTACGTAGGCTCTCTCGCCGACGCAGCCGCCAAAATCGGGATCCGGGCCGTACTGAGCAACGAAGTTGCGTTACCGGAATACCAACTAGATCTGATCTCAGATAACAAAGTGTCACACACCGAAAACAACGACCGAGAATCCGGGCGTATAAAAGTGTGGATGGGACACGAGTGGATGTGCACTTCGAACATCGAATTGATGCAAGAAGTGGGTAAAATGAAGAAAGAGCTTGGAACGGGACTGCACATTCATCTTTGCGAGTCGGAGAGGGAAGTGAAGGAAGTCAAGGAAAAGTTCGGCAAGTCTCCCATGGAGATTGCTTATGAGACCGGTTGTCTCGGGCCCGATACCGTCGCAGCACATTGTGTCCACCTAACAGATCGAGACATCCAACTCCTTGCCGAAACCGGCACTTCCGTCTCCTACGACCCGGGCTCAAACGCAAAACTCGGAAACGGAATCGTGAGACTACAAGCCCTCCTTGAAGCCGGAATCAACGTGGGAATGGGAATCGACGCCTTTGAATGCGAAAACAGCCCCGACATGTTTGAGCAAATGAAGTTTGGCTCGCTCATCCAGCGCGCACTCCACAAAGACGCGTCTTTTGGAAAGCCCTTTGATATTCTCCGCATGGCGACGAGGAACGGAGCCAAGGCACTTGGTATTAACGCTGGATATCTGGCCGTTGGTAAAAAGGCCGATTTGATTGTCGTCGATCTGACAAAGAACCAAATGTTTACGCCGCTTCTTCAAGAGCCATCGCGTCGGAAATTGATGCTAGAGAGCCATCTTGTTTTTGGATGCAATGGGTCGGCTGTTCAACATTCTATTGTTGATGGGAAGTTCGTGATGCGCGATTTCAAGATTTTGGCGTTTGATGAGGAGGAGATTCGGATGGCAATGGATGCTATGTTTGAGGAAATTTCAAGAGAGATGAAGGAGCTCATTATTGGAGTGTAAAAAAAAGAATCGTTCGCCAATATATTAGTACAATATTAGATCTATGTCTGAGCCTGTTTCAGAGCAGACGGAAAGAGAAAGTCAATAAAATTCAAGCTATGTATATTCGGATCATCATTCCGCGACAGGTTGACTACTTACTGATAAACTTTTCCCAAGAGACATTTGCCATGCCGCATGTCCCATTGGCACCGACATATGACCACAGCGCCTCGAGAACACGAATGCTACTCTTGACGGTGACTAGGCGATACATGGTAGCCATCCTCTCTAGCATCTCCAGAACCTGTCTTCGGTCCGATAGCTCGAGAGCACTGCAGCCCGCGGAAAATAGTGGGAATAATGCAACGATGCCTGGGCATGGTCCGTCGACGAGACGGATGTTTGACAGGAGATCAAGCGTCCTGCGTACACTGTACTGGACGTCCGAGGCCGTCGGGGGAAAAGGAGAGAGACGTTGGTAAACTTGGAGAAGAGCTGCATGGTGATACGCCTCATTGAGTGAAAGATACTCTTCCTTTTGGTGAGGGGTCAAGCCTGCAGGTGGCTCAATGAAAAGGTTTCCTTCTTTGGACCTTGCCATTTGTTGAAGTTGGCGGACCAAAGACGTGTAGCATGATTCGGTGTCTGGAGGGGTAACGCCGAGATTTCCACCTCTATCTTTTCGATTCAGCAGTGTTCCAATCTTGATGAATACCGGTAAAAGTTTCGTTGAATAGGCCATAAATTCGTCGATACCAGACCGAGTCTTATCTCTTCCTCCCAACATGGCGAGAGCCTGTGAACAGACAGCGTCGGATGGCGGTTCGCCAGACATACTAGCTAGCGCTACAAGGGAAACGAAACATCTAGCAATGAATGCCCGGGACGAATCCGCAGAGTCCATTGTCCAAGACGCCGTATCACGCGCGAAAAGCGACGATGCACCCTCTAAATGGCTACGCCAAGAATAATTTCCACTCCCGCCGGCCATAACCTCTGCATAACAAAGCAGAAGAACTGTGCCCATGACAGACTCTGTAGGAGGAGAAGATGGGTCTATGATGCGAGTGAGAAGCTGCGATGCGGCGACAGATTTAAAAAGTGCTAAATGATTGGATGATTGCGGGAGCCCGGCGTTGATTCGGTGGACAGCAGCAAAGTTCAAGACGGAGGCCATGACATGAGAGGTTTGGAGAGCCATGGGGATAAAGGTTCGATTGAAGGATTCGCGGATTGTAGGGATACAGGAAAAAGAATCTACAGCGTGGAGGAAGTACTGTAGAAGTGAACGGTAAGGTGGTGGTAAATTCGGAGTTGAGGAGGGTAAAATGATGTTTGGCGCTGGAACGACCGCGGACGTATGAGAGGTATTCGGTGAAAATGATAAAGATGTTTCCGAGTCCGGTGCCAGGGGTGCGAAAGGTTGAATCCCGTAGACGAAAGAGTTGTTGTCTAATTCGGCGTCCTGGGATGCAATCTTGACTACTATATTTGGACTGTGTTTTGATCTCGCAGTGCTCTGTTCCTGGAAATCATTCGGCGAAAGACACTTGCCAAATATAGACCGGTTGAAGGGCCGACCTCCCCATTTCAAACGTAGACCGTATTGGCAGTTTGCGCCAATCCTTGCGCATCTCGTGCATTGGGGCTGCACTTCGTCGCATTTCTGGTGATGTTGCCGGCATTCTTGGCAGCCCGAACGAGATCTTTGTGTCTTTGATCTTCTCCTCCCGGGGGGTATGTCCATATTGCTACTTCGTATGCGAATCCATTGAATGTTCTCTCATTAGTTGTGAGATATTCTCTCATTAGTTGTGAGATATTCTCTCATTAGTTGTGAGATATTCTCTCATTAGTTGTGAGATATTCTCTCATTAGTTGTGAGATATTCTCTCATTAGTTGTGAGATAT
>JADHKT010000028.1:0-35101 GCA_019925285.1 Graphium sp. VPRI43844 | reverse complement strand
TCTCTCATTAGTTGTGAGATAAGGAATTACTAGACCGGGTTCGGTGACCCGAAGGCCACACAGTGTGAATTTGACAGTGTGGACATAGTTCCACACTCCAAGTCCTGTCGGCAAAACCTCGGCGTAAAGTGATGAACCAGGGGCCTGGGCTAGAAAAAAAAAACTGGGTGTGGAATGATGTCGCGGAATCGGATGGAAACAAAATTTCAACATTGAATCTGTTATGCCAGAATAGCTTCATCGGCACTCACAATTGACGGCTTGCCCCTTTTCCTTCGTCTTTAGATGTCAGTATGGTAAGTTGAACATTAGAAAATTCCCTACTGTTCTGTTCCCTCAATGCGACAACCGGGAGAACAAAAGAATCCAGCTTTGTCCGGTCGGCCTTTTTGCTTTTGAACAGCCTTGCTGTTCAGCTATCGTATCTCTCCTCACAAGTCCCACGACGCGGCTAACCAAATTGCGCATCATGAACAGGCGTACCGACTCATCACACAAGTCATTTTCGTCGGATCCCGAATCCTCGGCCGATCCTTCGCCGCAGCCTACAAACAAGCCCAGGCATCCTCGCAATATGCTCGCGCGCAAGCCAAATTAAATCCCGACGGAGAAGTAGGACGCCGAGCGAACAAGTCCTCGGGCATGACACTCGACGAGGCCTGCAAGATTCTCAATGTCAAACCGCCACGCGCCGGCGAGGGCAACCCCGAAGAATTCGCCGAACGTTTCAAGAGACTCTTCGACGCCAACGATCCACAAAAAGGTGGTAGCTTCTACCTTCAGAGCAAGATTGTTCGGGCCAAGGAACGGCTGGAGGGAGAGTTTGCTAGCGTACGAGAAAAGATGGAGCAAGAGGCCGAGATCAAGGAGGGCTTCCGCCCAAAGATTTACAAGGACCGGTAGTTGTCGGTCCGGCCTAGAAATTACGAGACGCGTTCGGAACGAGACAACGATGCAAACCGAAACAGACGGACATGTGCGGCACATTATTGCCACACCTAGAGCTTGAAATACAACAGTCGCAGCCCCGACACAATGAACTGCGTCGTCGCTCCGCAACCCCGAAACCGTCCTGTCCCGAAACGAACGCTTCACAGAAGAATCACCACTCTTGTATATCACCTTTCCACACTAGGCGTGTCTCTCTTTGCAAGAGGACATGACCGTCCTGTTATTATTGATGCATGGCAAGGCGTTCTTTTCGGTCTAATATTGTACATTATTTTCATAATCCGGCCATAACCCAGGACGGCATATGCTGTCCTCATTCGTTGAGGAGGAACGACAAGGGAGGGGTTAGAGAAAAGTAGAATAGTGGACTTTTATTATTATTTATTTCTTTCTTTGATGGAATAACGATATGTTGGCATGTTAGACCTCAATCATAACGTGTGATTTTTTTTTTAAAAAAAAAAAAGGAAAAAAAGGAAAAAAAAAAAAAAGATCCTTGACTGGAAGTCTAGTATTTATGAAGAAGAGTGTTGGCTGAAAACATCGTTTCAATCAATGTCCGCCTAGGCTGGTCGTACTCTGCATCGTACTTCTTGTCTTGAACTAACCGAGCCTGAACACCCCTTCCGCATATCCCTCCAAGTTGTCGATGGTAATGATGATGTCGTGCTCGTGCAGCCCTGCTTCGCGACGAAATGGCTTCTTGAACGGTAGTATCAAATCGCTAGGGACTGTGTACGAGGTCGGGTCGTTGCTGCGTTCTCAACAACTAAGGTTGGGTCTCACGGCGGAGGATGAGCTGCGTGTTGTCGTGGCGCTGGATCGCACTGACGACATCCTCCCACCGCTGGAGGACAATAGTCCGTCTCGCCTTATCCAGCTTAGCCAGAAGTACTATTTTTACTTGATGCTCAGAAATGCGGAACCACAAGCGCATATGTATCATCGTGCAATTCTGCCAAAGTTTCCGAATCCCCGGCCGCGATCACGAGGGTTGGCCAGTGAAATCCTTTAGGGCCCCCAGTAGAGTCTCCCTCTACGCAATCCCGGTTACGATGTGCTCGAAACGTCGCCGCGCCGAAATGCCTTCAGCTCTTCCAGAGTTCTCGGCTTTGTGAACTGCATTTGTCGACGACAATTTCACTGTCTAGACAGAGGTGAAGTGTTTCGTGCGCGCGGGTTGGCATTGTGATTACGAGGGTCTTCTTATTCCAGAGCAGGTAAGATACATTCACAAACTCACACAATGTAAGAGGCGTCTTTCAGACAAATTTCGTGTTGTGAAGTAGGGTCATACTGGGTATTTCGACATGCTCAAGGGCAGGTATACATCAATGCGAAACATGCAACGAGAAATATGAGAAATATGCAGGGTTTGCTCTTCAAAAATGAAATAAAAATAGATCGTTGTGTATATGTGCCATCATAAAATGGGTATTCATGCTCCCGTATCATCAAGGCTCTGGCGAGATCTCCTCCGTCAATGCATAGGCCGACGAGGACGGCCACACGCCGCCGCCCCACGGCGTGAGATTACGCAGCTTGAATAAAGCCTTAATAAAAGCAAGCATTTCCAGCGTCTGCATCGCAAGGAGTGAGTTGGGCCATAATTCGGATCGAGTTAGTCGGATGCCGATGCTGAAAGCAATTGCAATGACCGAGGGAGTGAACAGCCAGAAACAGAAATGAGCATTCCATTTGCAGGCCTGTTGAAAATGAACTGTCAGCTCTTTATACGATTTCGAACCGTGCCATTGGGGCACAAATGGTTTCGAAGAATCATAGACGAGTGCCATACCTCTTTCATATCACGATACACCTTGCGATACAATCGAACCGACACGATGAATAATGCTAGTGTGACGAAGACAAACGAAATATCGAATGCCAAACCAAGATATTCATGTGCGATCCATGGAGGATCACTCCGATGCGACTCCGACGCCACGACGCTCGTGTACACCCCCAGTGCGAAATAAGCCACCGCAGACATAACCATGATAACAGAAAACCCCAATGCAACAGATTGCCAGATGTCACGCTTAAATTTCCCGCTATTGCCATTGTCAAATTGATGGAGCGATGCCGTGATGGAGGCCGAGATGACGATTAGGCTGCATTTAAATATGTCGAAAAATAGAGCTGCTATGAGGCTGGGATATGTGTGTGCATCGACAGAGAGTAATTCTCGGTCATCTGTTGACGTGCTTTCTCCTTGGCTGCCTACGAGTTCGCCAATACAACTTATCAATATCAGGATGAGGGTACTAGGATTCCACAGTTAGGTCAATTTGACAGGACAGTCGTATTAATAGGAAGGGCGCAGAGCATACCACATCCAAAGTGGGAGCAGAATTGCTTTCAAAAGCCATAATGGAAGTCTCGGTTCGCACGCTTCTCTTAACCGGTGGTAAGTTCTGGCGACAGTTATGGTGGAGATGAGCAGGAGGGTTGATGTGAAGCCTGTTTGCGAAACATAGTATGACCTCGGGAAGATCTTGAGATCGAAGAGGTGAGCTGACATTTCTACGTTGTGATTGCGGCTGTCTTTGGAAATTCATTTGCAAGAATAAAAGAAGAGAAATAATTTTTTTTAAAAAATTCAAGGCGTTCTTCCATTCTGCATACATTTAAAAAGATGTGGCATGCATGCTGCTCAGCCTCCCTGGCTGAATGTTTGAACACAGCGAAGGCAGATTCGTTTTTGCCTGGTGATTATGGGGTAGTACGCCCGACAAGTAGTACTATGGAGAAGTTGCACTAACTGGCCTTTCGAAATCCCCCATTGTGAAGCAAAGCCAGCCAAAGCACCACTTAAATAGCGTTAGTTGTGAAACTACTTCAATGGGCACCCTAAGCCACTCGCGCCCAGGCGGGGGGGCACTGTGTCGCGCGTGGGCAGTCTGTACTCCGTAGATTGGCGCACACTGTCTCTGGAGAGTTACGTGCCGTGTACCGATAATTTGCGGTACATGTATGTCCTCCTTGGATATCTAGATAGAAGAGATGCACAAGCACATGCATGGTTGAGTGTCGAGTGTATTCAATCCAGCTTTATTGATCATCTGCTTTCCATACTCAAAACAGCCCGCCAGTAAATAGAGTTACGAATATTTAGACACCATATTCCATTATTCATACATAGTATATATATTCATAGTATATATAAAGAGAGAGAGAGAGAGAGAGAGAGAGAGAGAATATTATAATCGAAACAACCTCAACAGACCTTCAACTTTTCCAAAACACCTTCCCCTCCATCAGTCGTCTTGCCGTCCGAAACACCGTCACAACGCGCAACTCTCCCGGTGCATCATAAATCGCATCAACCCCAATCTTCCCACTAGCATGAATAATCTCCAGCTCGCTATCCCCAGCCTCTCCTCCCTGGACACACTCTGCGACCACAGTCCCCTCGAGCTTCGCAGCCGCCGCAGCAGCCAACGCGACAGTCACCGGAATGGCCTTGTGAGGTTGGCCAACCGACATTGCCCTCGCAACCACGACCCCGTTCTCCTTGCAGGATTTCCGCTCTGTATCTTCCGGACTTGGAGGTGACACGATGCAAATCTTTGGGATTGTGCCTGGAACTTCTTCCGGTTTATCGGCTAGACCCATTCGTACTCCTGCATCGCGACGGATATTATCTAAAAGAGTTGTCAAGGTTGGATGCGAGTCGATTTCTTGCGGTGAAATGGTTCCCGGTACTCCGAGATCTGCTGCTCGAACGAAGCAGCATGGATTACCGACGTCAAGCAGTGTTGCCGTCACTCCCCCCGTTAACACATCTTTAGGCGACCCCGTCGGCAACAGCTTCCCCGTTTTCGACCCTGCTGGATCTATAAAATCAAGTCGCACTCTCGCCCCCGTTCCTGATACCCCGTCAATGGCGTAGTCTCCCGAGGCCGCGGCTTCACCATCAATCACAGGGAAAGTAGAATGAAGGATCTTTTCCGTATTGGTGTTATTTATGCGAACAGTTACCTGGCGGATTTCATGGCTAGTTTCGTCTTTTGGTAGCGGAATCTTGAATATGCCCGCATCCACAGCAAATGGACCAACAGCAGCCGACATGTTCCCACAGTTCCCCGAGTCATCGACACTATTATCTCGAACACCGAGAGCAAAGAACGTGTAATCGACATCGGCGTCGTCCCGTTCCGAAGGCCCGATAACGCATACTTTGGAAAGGCTGGATATGCCGCCGCCGAGTCCGTCGAGTTGTCGGCCATACGGATCGGGACTCCCGATACAGCCGAGCAGAATTGGCCCCCATTCGGATTGATCTTTCGGTAGGTGTTTCCGTTGAAATATGATGGCTCTTGATGTTCCTCCTCGATAATATGCTGCTTGTAGACTGTTCTGCGGGCGTATTGTCCTTGATGAGGAATAGCTTCTACTTTGAGGTGTGGAGAGATGCATCGAAGATTGGCGACATGTGTGACGAGATGTGATACAAGACTGAATGGAAGTCGCCCTGCGACATGTAATAACGAACTTCTGCAACAT
Source organism: Graphium sp. VPRI43844 (assembly GCA_019925285.1). Classification (NCBI taxonomy): domain Eukaryota; kingdom Fungi; phylum Ascomycota; class Sordariomycetes; order Microascales; family Graphiaceae; genus Graphium; species Graphium sp. VPRI43844. Next base: position 29,641 of record JADHKT010000028.1, on the reverse strand, counting down.
TGTGGAGAATGTGACGAGAACAGCGAGTTTTCCCTTTTTCAGCATGAAGGTGTTTCCGAGATTGAATGTTACTCCGTATTTACATACACAACTTCTTCTCGATTGTTTGGTTCCACTCGATACTCCGATCCACCAATCAACGTTCTAGTCCAGGAGGTGCGAACAGAGCTCTTTTCCACCTTTATTGTAACGGTCAATCGGGCACGCGATAGGGAGTTCCAGGAGACGATAAAGAAGGGATATATGGCTTTAAATGGCGCGATTTTTCTCCGGTCCGCCAAGCAGAGGATTGAAAAAATCGCGGATTGATTTGTCCTGTTCTCGCGTTCAAGTGTGGCTGGAAGCTATCTGTGGCGCAGTTCCCTACAGAAGCCAAAAAAAAGTTTTCGGAGGCAGATCGGTCGCATCAGATAACCGACAGCTCAGCTCATGCATCGCCTTGCGACCAACGTCTCGCCCCTCCAATTCGTCTAAAAATGTGTTATTAGTCTTATTAGCAGGAATCCTATTGCTATATTCGCTCTTTATATTTTCCATTCTTTCTTTTTCTCCAATTTTTTTACGTGTGCTTATTTGATGCACCATACCACCATTTCGATTGAGATATATTGAGATAGACTAATCTGCCGAATTTGTCTATTTGATATCATCAGGGGGGACGAGAAAGAAGGGGGGGAGGGAAGCCCGACGGGATTGAGGGGGAACATGTCTTTTCGGCCTCATCTAAACGGTTCTCCTGGCCAACTCCTCCGAGACCCGTGGTTGTACGGGCTCGGCATAACCGGGGATGTGTTTTCACGGTGGTTGGAACTCGACATTACACAAATTGGGTCCCTCGTTGCAGTCGCCGGCACGATTCCCTTGACGTGGAGATTCATAGTGCACACATGGAACCGGGCGCATCACTGGATTCGGCAAACCTTGCTGGCATCAGTGACCATCCCTGGCGGAGATCCCGTTAACCGGAGTGTGGTCAAATGGATCCTTGAGAATAGGACGCGGCACTACCGGTCCTTTACGGGTCGCACCAGTGTTAGGCAAGGCAACGGTGACCCTGCTGCTGCCCTGAAGAAGACGCACCATGCGGTGCAGTATTGTCCTCACTGGCATTCAAGATGGCTTTGGACTTCGGGTCGACTATATCTCATTACACGAGCTCTCGACACCCTGGGTCCATCTGCCTCAGATCCTACATCGGACGGGATTGGAGGCGAGGATCTCACAATCAGCTGTTTCTCTTGGTCCGTCGACCCGATCAAACAATTCATCGACACTTGCCGCGAGTATGCAGACCGACAGTCACAGTTCTTCGTCCTCATCTATTCACGCGACCGGTATGGCATGTCATGGAAACCCAAGGCACGAAAGCCGATCCGGAGGCTTGAAACGGTGCACTTTGATGAAGAGGTTAAGAACGCTCTCGTCTCAGATATGCGAAACTTCTTGGACACCAAGACGCAGCTTCGGTATCAGAGCCGGAGCATGCCCTATCGGAGAGGTTATCTATTTTACGGACCCCCGGGAACCGGAAAGTCGTCGCTGTCAGTGGCTGTTGCGGGGGAGTTTGGATTAGACATTTACGAGGTCAAGATTCCCAGTGTAGCAACGGATGCGGACCTCGAACAAATGTTCCAAGAGATTCCTCCACGGTGCGTCGTGCTCCTGGAAGATATCGATGCTGTCTGGCAAGAACGCTCCAACAAGGAAAAGAAGAAACAGACAGACAACGACGGCAACAACACTGCCCCCAACTGTACTCTCTCAGGACTCCTCAATGTTCTGGATGGTGTAGGGTCACAGGAAGGCCGCATAGTCATCATGACAACCAACAAGCCCGAAGACCTAGACAGCGCACTCATCAGGCCAGGCCGCGTCGACATGAGGGTCTTTCTCGGCAATATTAGCCAAAAATCAGCAGAAGATATGTTCCTCCGTATGTTTTCACCGGAAATCACCGGCAACACCGTGCAATCCAACGAGCAAAATCCGTCGGCTCCCGCGGATATGGCGGTGTTGGCAGCTGAGTTTGGAAGCAAAGTGCCACATGACACCTTCACACCATCTCTATTACAGGGCTTTTTCCAACAGCATCTTGAGAGTCCGCATGACGCTGTGTCATGCATTGAGGAATGGGTGAAGAGGGAGCTTGGGGCTCGGCCTGACAGGGATTTTGAAATTGTACGATAGCGGGGGAACGGGGATGCATCATTGTTCACCGGCCGGGATGGTGTGTTGGCTGGTTTGGAGACCACAATAGGTTAGAATGTATGTACAAATAGAGAATGGACTTGGAAATTAGCGAGTCCCAAACCGTCGTTTTGGTAATGGTTTTTTTTTGGATTCATGTGGGGGGTTTTTTTTTTCCTTTTTGGCAGACAGTCACAGCATACTCGCAGCATACAGGATCTTTTTTCACTTTGTCATTCTCATTTCTTTTCGGTATGGTTTCTTGGCATACAGCTGTCATGGGCTGTCATGATCTTATCAAGGTTGCACTATTGAGGATGACTGAGCGCGCGCGGAAATGATGCCCGTTTTAGGGGGTGCGGCATCAGGCCTGGTAGATACGGAGGGGGGGGGGCGTGGACTTTTGGTTTCCCCTGAATTTTGACTCCCTCTATTAACAGGTGGTAAAAATACTCAATATTACGTACTACAGATGAGAGAGTCGCATCGGATGGGACGTCTCTTCCCCGGAACCGATGTGCTTGGCGCATGAAGCTAGAATGCAACCGAAGCAGTGGCTGAGTTCATGGCATCATTCGAGAAACTCACAGTTGCGAACAAATAAAACACCCAAACCCACGTACAAGTACGATAATGCCTTTTCGTCCACTGGGGTTAAAGTTGTGCAACGTCGGTTGGTCCCAGGTGGAATCGGGGAGGAGAAAGAGTGGGATTTTTGGGGGGGGGGGGGGGGGGGGGGGAAAAAAAAAAAAAAAAGGGGGGTTAGAAAAGCCAGGCACCCCGGCTTGATGTAACCCCACTGGTCCAAGCACCCCCCTCGCGCCGCGAATCTGAGGGCTACACACAACGCTCAGCTAGAAATGGCCGAAGAAACGAAACACGGCGCAGGGGTCAAAGAATTGTCCAGGGAAGCAAATTCTCAGTATATTGATTTTTCGACAATATTCTTCCTCGTGCGAATAAAGAGGAGAAAAAGCGAAAGATTCTGGACGGGGTAGAAAAATGACCATGTAGTATTCGAGAACCAATAAATGCGCTCTGAGTGGGACTGGGCCTGAGCTTTCGGGGCGCGGAGATGACGGACTTGCCCCGGTCTCTGTTACTAGTACTCCGTAGTTTAGATAGATATTCTTGGCTGGCCTCTGGCCATAGTTCAGGGCGGAATAAACTAGTTCAGTAGTTTAGACGGAATGTGTAGTTTGTAGCTGTACTGGAACAGCAGCTCGACAGGGTCCTTTCGAACGGAGAGGGAATTGTTTTGGTGTTTTGGTGGGAGGGAATCCCCTCAGGCTCGGGCGGCGGGGACGTCGGCCAACACACGGGAGCAAGCGAAGGTCGCATCATCTAGTTTAAATTGCGCACCCGTCTACTTTACAGAATGCATTTGCGCTGTACTCCGTATATGCCGCGCATTTATCATTTAGGGGCCTCGGTTTCTTTGGGAAATAAGTAATAAGTCCATAGAAGAGTGTCTACGGAGTAACGATTGGAGATGCTGTCCACATCATAAGGCTGGCTGGCCATTACAGAGAGAAACAGAGGGGTGTGCTTGGAGGGGGGAGGTTGCGCAAGTTGACAAGGACCAGCTGGACTCTGCTTTCAATCGTAAATACTATTGGCCAATTGAACTTCCCAGTTCCCGCCATTTGGGCCAACCAACCAGCCAGCCACTAATGCAATTAATGTAGTAATAACGCTTGGTCTCTCGATTCTGCAGTGTCTGCACCAACGGCATGAGGCTATTTACTCCGTATGTTTCCAGTAAACACCGTTGGCAAGGTACTCCGTACAAGTAAGCTGGCCCGAGCTTAGTACCTGGGGCTGCGCAAAACTAATGCAATTCAGGCGAGCTTGGTAACCAAGCCGCTCGTGACAACGAAGATAGCTGCAACCCATTCGTCGTTCTCGATGCATGGCCACAATACTCCGTACATTGCCAATAAAACTTCCTTCGCTTCTATTTGGGATTCCTCTTTTTGATTTTCTTTCCCCTCATTCTATGCGAGTTGTCAATAGTTCAAGGCCCCCAGTCCGAGTCCTGGGAATGATATTGTTTAAATAGAGGATGTGGGGTTGGAGAGGAGGGGGGGGGTGATGAGGTTGGATTGTCCGGCCACTACTACCACTTTGGGTCTTGGTCGTACGGAGTTAATAATCGTGCCAACTACTCCGTACTCAGTTTTTCATTCGAAGGGGTTTTGGATCTTGTCTTTGGCGTTGTTATCCTGCCGCTTTGGACTCAATGTTACTTTTTGTCCAAAGGTAATATCGCAACACCGGATCGGGGTTCAGTCGGTCAGGGTTGTTGCAACCTCGCCTCAATCTCCCGTCAGCCACCAAATAAGGAAAAAAAAAAAAGAAACAAAAAAAAAAAAAAAACTGCCCGCCTAGATCGAAACTAATAACAAGGTGAGCTACCCTGTTCCGCAAAGCCGAGAACCAAGGTTCGATGCTTTGATTCTATAAAGCGTCAACTAGGGCCGCCTCCCGCTTTGATTTTTTTCTCTTTCCGCTTCTCTTCCTCGTGCGCTCTGTCGTCATCTTCCCACCACACCCTTTCCCCCTTCCTTTCTTCTCCCCCTCCTTCCCCTGCCCTCCCTTTCTTCGCTCGCCTTCATTGCGATCAACACCATGAAGTGGAGCTGGAGTCTGAGTGCTGCCGTCTTGCTAGGCGCAGCGCGAGTCTTAGCAGTCCCGCAAGACGCTACGCAAGACGTTGTGCTCGAGCTCCCACCCGAGGAGATTGAGCCCGTTGAGGATCCCGGTCTCGACGAGAAAGTTACTGACGCTGTGTCAGGCGCTGCCAGTCGTTTATGGGGCCCTCAGTGCAAGACGTATCCTGGTGATTGGAACTGGCCCAGTGCCTGGGATTGGAACAATCTCAAAGCGACTGTGCGTGGGCGCTTGATCCAGGTTGTTCCTCCTGGAGCTGTCTGCTATCCAAGCTACAATGGTGTTCCCACTGCTGACGCTGCAAAATGTGCTGAAGTGTCGACACAGTGGTTTAACGCCACTTGGACGTAAGTTACACAAGACCATCAGGCCACTTTCATTCCCGTCAATTCCCTCCGTGCGCACCTCTTTTTTTTTTTTTTTTTTTTTTTTGACACCTCTCGCTGGTGCCGTCTTCGCTTCGGGCCGCTTTCTGATAGTGTTTTGTTTGTTCTAGTGCCGATCAAGCTGTTCAGCCGATGATCCCGGTCTGGACCAACAACACCTGCGAGCCCAATGCTGATGGCAGCGCTTGCCCGGCCGAATGTCTTCAAGGCCTCACTGCGCCTTATGCCATTCTGGCTGAGAAGGCTTCCGATATTGTGGCCGGTGTCAACTTTGCTAGGAAACACAACCTTCGCCTCATTATCCGCAACAGTGGCCACTGCTTCATGGGCCGATCGACCGGTAAGTCGGAAAAGAAAGTTTAACAGTTGTGTTCTCTTTTCCTGACAAGTCGTAGGTTACGGCGCCCTCGTAATCAACACTCACCGTCTCAAGAGCATCAGCTTCTCCAACTCTTGCAGCAACTGCGATGGCCACACTGGTGGTGTCGTCAAGGTCGGTGCCGGCGTCATGTTCCAAGATCTCTACCCCGAGGCCTGGGCCCGCAACCTCGATGTTCTCGGTGGTGAATGCCCTACTGTCGGTATTGCTGGTGGTTACTTCCAGGGTGGTGGCCAAGGTCCTCTCTCCGGTTACTACGGAGTTGGTTCCGACCATGTCATTTCCTTTGACGTTGTCTTAGCCAACGGCCGATACGTGACCGCCAACGCCCGCACCAACTCTGATCTTTTCTGGGCTCTCAAAGGTGGTGGCATGGGCACTTACGGAGTTGTTGTTTCCGCCACCCTCAAGACTTACCACAAAATTCCCGTCACCGGAATGGGTCTTAACATTACCGACACCGGCGACCGCTTCTGGGAGGGTGTCCGCATCTGGCACACCATGGCTCCTACCTACACCGCTGCCGGGATTTACGTCTGGTACGGACTCAGCGAGGGATCCCTTATCGCCCACCCCTTCGTCGCGCCCAACCTCAACGCCTCTCAATTCCATGCCGTCATCGACCCCTTGCTCGACAGACTTCGCGCCGCCAACGTAAGCTTTACCACGACCCCCGTCCAGGAGTTTGACAAGTTTGGCGATCTTTACGAGGCTCTTTGGTACAACGCCTACCACGGTTCGGGTCTCAGCATGCTCATCCACGGCCGTATGATTTCGCAAAAGGATGTGCGCGAGCGCGGTGACGACATTGTTGCTTCGTTCCGTAAGGTCAGCAACAAGTACCCCGGCCAGGTCCTCTTCGGCGGACATCTCGTGAACCCCGGTAACCGCATCAAGGATCCCCAGTCCAAGTTGAGCGCCGTCCACCCTGTTTGGCGCGACACCGCCGACATCCAAATTACTCTTTACCTTACGCCTCCTTGCATGTCGCCTGACCAACGCGCCGAAGCTGAAAACCGCGTCACCCACGGAATCGGCGACATTATCCGTGCGGCCACTCCCAACAGCGCCGTCTACTCGAACGAGGTTTGTCTCCTTGAAATGATTTGCAGCCGCAGCTCTGGCGGATTCAATGACTGACCAATGATTTTAACAGGGCGACATCAACGAACCAAACTGGCAAGATGAATTCTGGGGCCCTCTCTACCCCCGTCTCCTCAGCATTAAGCGCAAGTACGATCCAAATGGTGTGTTCTGGTCCAAGGCTAGTACGGGATCTGAGGGTTGGTCCCTTCAAGGCAGTCAGCAGAAGCTCTGCCGGGTGTAAAGGAGAACAATCGATCATGGGAGGTAAAATTCGAGGGACCAGTCCTCGATTGATTTAATGAATGAAAATCATACGAGTAACGAGTGTATCAGCATACTTTTTTTTCTTTTTTTTGTCCGCATTCTCGTGAGATGATCAAACTATGCTGTGCTCCAATTTCCCAAAACAAATACGGAGTAGTCTGTTCGTCTTGTCTGTGTTTGTCTTTCCCCGACAAGGGACCTTAATTGCGCGCTCTCCACTCCATGCTCCGGTGGTGCAACACCCGGCATTTTCGGCTTCGCTGGGAAGTGTGAAGAAGGTGACATTATTGCGGCGAGGGCGTCGGGTTTTGCATGTTGCGTCATGTGAGAACATAGCTAGTTTCGTTTCGTCCCTCATTGTGTTTTTTTCCCTTCAAGTGTGAGTTATCTCTTATGAATTTTTCAGGGTCTGGTAGTTCTGAGATGCAAGAGGCAATGTTAAGATTAAAAAGGGATGTTCGCCACAAATTTCTAATCTGGCAATGACAGGCACTCCAATGGCTACCTCGTTTGCGAGGTCCAGTGGATGGATAATTTCCTGTTCAACGAACTTTTTTGAAGGATCGATGGCTGGGGTTCATCCGGCAAATAACTTTTCCAATAATCCAACCCCAACCCAACGGTAGGCATTGATTTTCCTAGGCGTAAATAGAGGTTTGAATTGAGCGATTTCCTTTGCCATCTCTCGGGAGTGGTGAGTGGTGGATGAGATACGACAACAGTATTCAAAGACTGGGGACGTGCTACTTTGTGTTGGCCAATAATGCCATGGTTAATGCGCAATTTAACTCTTGCTCCAGTTCCTTCTGCTATGTGCATGGAATTTAACAATTCATAACTCGTGTGAGTCTTTAAAGGGCACCGATGCAATGTCACAATTATGTTCTAGTGCTGTCTTTCGTAGTACAGAACTACTACTCCGTACAAGTACTCGCTCGTGCACCGCCCCCACTAATATTCATTGCACGAGTAGAGTGTGGCGGTGTGGCGTGGGTATGTACAGAGTACTGGCTGTTATCCACACTACGGAGTATGAGGAGCAATAATACTCCGTACTTGTACTCCGTATACTCCATAATAATCGTCAGCAACAGACATTCAAGCTTTTGACGCTTTGGTGACTCGATTCCGACATCAACTTCCGAGGCATACCGCACCATATCTGGTTTAATGGACCCAAATAACATGAATAGCTCAACTACGGAGTACTTGTATCCATTCGACAGACCCTCCCGATAAGACCAAAATGTCGGAGCAAAGGGTCACAATGATACTTCACGTCTAGTTACATCTAGTCTAGTTACATTCCCCATAAGCCCGTATTTCCTAAAAGGGAAATATCAAGTACGTGTACGGAGTGCTGTGTTGTGCTTATGCCAAATTGAGTAGTAAATCTACAAGTTCGGGGTCGAGATGCCTCAGGTTCAAGTAAACTGAAGCCGAGGAAGAACACTCAATCATTTAAATATCAAACTTCATCTTCTCCTGCTAACAATCATGCGCGACGATTAAAAAAGATTCGCCGTTTATTTTCAATAACAACCTCTCTTATTATTTTTTTTTCTTTTTTGGTTCCTATTCAATTCTCTCCAGAGTAAACCCAGATCCCTGGTTAGTCTGACACTTTGCTTATGCGCTTAGGACAACCCACCTGTTCGTCTGGTACTTGTATGAGGAGCTATGCCGAGACTAGACCCAGGCTGTCCGGTTGGTGTTGATAAAGCCTTCGGCCCGTGGGCGGGGCCGATCTGCCGGGGTGGATTTGACTTTACTCTTTTATTCGAGGAGAGCATTCTCACCATTCTGCCACAATGCTTCTTTCTTTTAGTGCTGCCTACCCGCTGCTGGCAGCTGATGTGCATGGAGAGAAAAGTGAAGCCCAATTTACTGGGGTCGCTCAAAATTGTCAGTTTTCTCGCCCATGGCATTTTTTTTCTAACCTGCTTGACTGGACACCACTAACACATTGTCCTGCTTTTTTTTCTGTTTTCTGTAGGCCGTTTCCTTATGTGTCATGGCCGTGAGCTCCGCTCTACTTGGTCTTTGGTCAAAAGCGTCCGTATCACAAACCACCATTGCGACCATACCTTCGGCGGCCCTAGTCTTGGTCGCATCAATGGGATTCTGTGTGTTGACGTGGCTTGAGCACGAGCGAAATGTCAAACCTTCCTTTGTCGCCTTCACATACCAATTCCTCTCCGTACTTCTCGAGCTAGCGCGATGTCGCACATTATGGATGTCCGAACACACAACCGCCATCCCAGCACTCTTTACGACCTCTCTGATATTACGACTTATTTTAGTTGTTCTAGAATCCATCGAGAAGCGGCATATGCTACTAGATGGCTACGAAGGCTTATCACAAGAGTCAACAGCGAGCACTTTGAGCAGGAGTACTTTCTTCTGGCTGACCTCCTTGTTTCTGAGAGGCTACAAGTCCATTCTGAATCTTGACAACCTTGATCCTTTATCGCCTGAACTTAAATCGCATAGGCTTTTCAAAAAGTTAGAGGAATCATGGGAGAGAGGTATGGAGTCTTGTCCATATATTGACATCAAATCACTGGAAGCATACATCACTAATTCAACAAGACAGTCCCCAACCATGAAGCCCCCAACATTCTTTTCACGACATGGTTCACTGCATTCACACCACAGCTCTTGACAGCTGTTATACCGAAGCTGTTCGAGGCTGCATTTACATATGCCCAACCATTTCTGATCAACGCCGCCATAAACCTAGCCGTCCAGCCGAATGACACGGAGCATAATAATACCGGCTATGGCTTGATTGGCGCATACGCATTAGTCTACACTGGACTGGCTGTTAGTTGCATTCACTCCAAGTTGAATAGAAAGAACCTGTACTTACTTGTGCGGCATAGATATCTACCGCTCAATATGAGTGGCGTGTTTATCGATGTGCATCTATGATGAGGGGAAGTGTTATTGGCATGATCTACCAGAAAGCCCTGCGGCTGGACCACACAGCCAAAGATGTAGATCCCGAGGGAGCCTTGACTCTGGCGAGCACCGATGTCGAAACTATCATGAGAGGAGCTGTTTACATTCACGACATTTGGGCCGCCTTTCTGGAAATGGCCGCTGGCATTTACCTTCTTTACCGAGAGTTGGGCGCTGCATGTGCTATGCCAGTCGCAGTTGTTTTTGGTGCGTTCCTACGTCTCCCAACTTTCTTTTGGCTTGTGGATGCACCCAGATTGACCGGTCATTAATTTGCAGTTGTGCTTGTTGTGTCTATATTTGTCGCCATTCCGATCGGAACAGCCCAGGCCAATTGGATTCACGCATCACAAGTTCGCGTCAGCTCAACTTCAAAAACTCTTGCGAACATCAAGTCACTAAAGATATCCGGCCTTACCGACATGGCCTTTGCCATTCTCAAAGATCTCAGAACCAGCGAGCTAAAGGCTTCAGAAAAGTACAGAAAGCTCATGGCAGCTAGTTTGGTACTATGTAAGACTTGGCTGAATTCTAATATTGAAAGATGTGAAATATCTAATGGCGAACAGTGATTTGCGTCCCTATTTGGTCTCCAATCCTTACCTTTTGTGTTTTTGCTGGGCTGGCTGTGTCAGGAAACACGACATTAACAATATCTAAAGCCTTCACATCCTATGCAATTTTAACCCTGGTCAACCGACCTCTGACAAACATCATTGTCGCACTACCTATCATGGCCACATGCGTGACTTCTTTCAATCGAATTCAAAAGTTCCTTAATGGAAAGGAGCGCCAAGATAACCGGATAAGCTTTCGACAAGCAACCAGCTCTCATACCATGTCGGACAATCAACGCCTCTTATCCCACCAGGCTCTGTCACAAGTCGAACAAGAGACGTCTTTTATTCCTATGAGCCAACTTGAATCAACGACTACACTTGAAAGAGAATCCATCGTATCAATCCAGGGAAAGTTTTCCTGGACACAGGATTCTAAGCCCGTTCTCGACATCTCTGGCTGGGATATCCAGCCACGAACTTTCACTCTTGTCCTTGGCCCCGTCGGCTGCGGAAAGTCAACGCTCCTCAAGGCGCTGCTTGGAGAACTTTCAGACTTTGAAGGCTCGATTCGAACATCGTATTCGCAAGTAAGCTACTGCAGTCAACGAGCCTGGATTCCGAATGGCACCGTGAAGAACATTATTACGGGTGGCACCGAAACGGACAAGTCTTGGTATGAACAGGTGATCAAGGCATGTGCGCTGGAACAAGACTTGGCCAATTGGCCCAAGGGAGATGAGACCCGTGCTGGGACAATGGGAATTTCAATGAGTGGTGGACAGCGACACCGGCTGGTATGTCTCATCCAACTTGTCCTCTACCGCTGCATGAAATGGCCACTCTAATCAATGTTATGTTATGCAGGCCCTTGCACGAGCATTGTATTCAAGAGCCCAGTTTTTAATCCTGGATGATCCCTTCAGCAGCCTCGATTCTGTGACAGAAGACACTATCTTCCAAAACATTTTAGGTCCGCAGGGACTGGTTCGTCGTGGAAAGATGACTGTCGTTGCAACTTCGTCTGATGGTACGCATCCGTTTACAGCATTCCATCTTCAAATGTAACTAATTATTCTCAGCCCGACGAGCCTCGTATGCCGACCAGGTTGTTCTTTTGAACGAGAATGGAAAGATCATCCACACTGGACCACCAGAAGCTCTTGGCCATTTGATTGATATACGGAAAAATGAAGCCACGACCAAAGCCACGACCAGACTCTCAGAGCCCAGGAAAAAGCAAACAGGTAGGATTGAACAAAGACAAGGCCACTTTTCCAGTGACACAACCCTTGCAAATTTGGAATTCCAGGCAGATTCTGCCCGTCGATTAGGCGATTCGTCTGCATATGGATTCTACGTTCGCGCCGTTGGCTGGCTGCCCTTGATCTTTTTTGTCGTCCCTATGGCGGTTTTTGCCTTTTGCAGCTCGTTTCCAAGTAAGTTGCAAACCGTCCCTTTGTCCTTGTCTGTGTTTCACTTATTAAAACCTGACTAGATATCTGGCTGAAATGGTGGGCGGAGGCAAATGTCACAAGCCCGAATAGTGACTTGGGCAAATGGCTTGGTGTGTATGTGGTTCTCGGTATTGGTGCAGCGACGACCGTATTGTTAGGCTCGTGGTGAGTTACTGCGCATTCCATTTTCGCATACGTTACTTTGGTTAACCATTTACAATTCGATTTACGGCAGGCAATTGTTTGTGGTCATCATCAACAATTCTGGCGTCTCTTTCCACAATCTCTTGATTAAGACAACAGCAGAGTATGTATTTGAACTTGAAACTTGGTCCATCGACAAGATGCTAACTTCAGAGCAAGAGCTCCAATGTCTTTCCATGCGGAGGTTGATAGTGGTGTTACTGTGAATAGGTTCAGCCAAGACTTGCAGCTCATCGACATGGAGCTTCCTGCTGCTGCTCTTGGAGTCGCCGTTGGTGAGTGATGCCCGATTACCCAATCCCATGATTCGTTGCATTTGTTAAATAATCTCAATCGTCGTAGGCGTTGTTTTCGGTATTGCCGACTTCATCATGATATCCGTCTCGTCTCGATACATGGCCATTGTTCTGCCCTTCATCATCCTTTGCTTCTACATTTTACAAGGCTTCTATCTAAGAACATCCAGACAACTTCGTTTTCTCGATATCGAGCACAAAGCTCCTCTCTACTCACAACTAATCAAGACATTGGATGGACTTGTAACCATTCGAGCCTTCCAATGGGAAGACAGATTCGAAGCACGGAACATGGTCCTTCTGGACGACTCTCAACGACCCAGCTACCTCTTGTATTGCGCCCAGCGATGGTTGACCTTTTTCATCGACATGATGATTGCCATTATTGCTTTTGTCCTTATCATTGTCACGACGACTTTGCGACAACAAATCGGGCCGGGATATATGGGCATCGCTCTTAGTAATATCTTGGCCTTTAGTGGTACTATTAAAGCTGCAGTCACATCCTGGGTCCTACTTGAAGTGGCTCTCAGTGCTGTTGTGCGTGTTATGAATTTCGCCTCAGTGACAAAACCTGAAGCGGAGCCAAATGAGAAACTGGAGAAACCAGCCGATAGAGACTGGCCGAGCAAAGGGGCTATTGAAATCAGCGGCCTTACCGTCTCATATGCGTGAGTAATGAGCTATGCTGCTTCTGAAATACTTGCTAACAACCTGATTGTAGTACATCCGGCACAGTCTTACGTGATGTGAACTTGATGATTCAAGCTGGTGAAAAGGTTGCTATCTGCGGCCGCACTGGAAGGTTTGTCGCAGCTCACACTCTCTCCTTACGTATCCCGACAGAACGACTGAATAGTGCAATAGCGGAAAGAGCACTCTTGTTCTTAGCATACTTCGAATGATCAATCTAGACGCTGGAACTGTCAAGATTGATGGTGTGGACCTTTCACAGGTCCCTCATGAATATCTTCGCTCCAGATTAACAGCTGTGCCCCAGGATACCTACATCTTTGATGGAACTGTGCGACAAAACCTCGATCCCGGGGGGGGAATAACCGATGAGGCCATCATTCACGCACTGGAAACTGTCCAGCTGTGGAAAAAGATTCTTAGTCGTGGTGGATTGGATGCAGTTACAGGCAACATATTCTTATCACAGGGCGAGGCGCAACTGTTTGTTTTTGCCCGAGCCATGTTACGAAAGAGCAAGGTGCTTCTTCTTGATGAGTTTACAAGCAGGTAAGTTCTTTTTCTTGACCTTTGAGCATGCCGACTTTTTTCAAAACTCTCATTTCTAACATGTGAGATTGCAGCTTGGATGAGGAAGCGAGCAACATCATCCACAACGTCCTCGACACTTGGTTCCGAGGTTGGACCATCATCAGCATTACGAACAAGCTTGAATCCATTCTTCGATTTGACAAAGTGGCTGTATTAGAGTCGGGGCAATTTGTAGAATATGACACTCCACAAAGTCTTCTCACACGAGAGTCAGGGTTTAAGAAGCTGTTTGAGATGTCGCTCAACTATTGATAGGCTCATTGTTTTTTTCATTCTCATGTACTATATATTCGCCAAAGTCTCTGCCCCGTCTAGTTCAAAAAGGTCCATTATTCGAGACCTCTTTTACGTGTATTTCATCACCATTATTGAGCTGGAGCAGAAATGGCATCGCATTTCACTACCAGTCTCCTCAACACAGCACCAAACCACCTCGGCTTGCAGCTTGGTGACTGTCATGGTGAAAGGTTCAAGGAAGGGAGCTGTCATCCCGTAGGGATGACAAGCTCACTTCCTTTGGGGGAAAGATACTAGGCCTCACTTTCTGACCTCTGCCAACTTGCCTCCTTCTACCCATCAGATGGCGACCAGACTTCGCATCGGCATTCCTACCAAAGTGCCTCCCTAACATGGCGGGACGATACACTCCAAGAATCGCTTCAATGGGAGAGCCTAGAGGCCATGAGATGAATAGAAGGAAGATCAAGCGGCGAGAGAGGGGGAAATCACGTAGAATGGCAAAAAGTGGTGTATTGAAGATTGTCGAAAGAGGTTGATGATCATCTACTATTGTACAATGAAAGAAAAGAAAAGAAAAATGATGTTCCTCCTCAATATCCTCATCCCTGGGGGGGTGTGTGCCCACTGTATTTTAGTGGCACAGCAGGTGGCTTAGTGTGGCGTAGGGACCTGCTTCCGTGCTCATTATCCACTCAGGTGTTACGCATTCTGGGGCGAATTCGCACTGGGAATTCTTTTGGTTTCACAAACCAGTAGTCCTGCGTCACCCACTCGTTCTTGTCAAATAACTCCATGTCAAAATCACGGACCAGGCGTGGTATCAGCTTTGATATCTCCAACATAGAGATATGCCGGCCGATACACGTGCGGGATCCAAGTCCGAACTGTCATTCAAGATTAGCTCAATGATACGAGCTGGTATGCAGGGAGAGATAAGCGTTAAACTTACTGGCATCCAATGGCGGTTCATTAAAGCTACTCGTTCTGTATCATCATCCAACCACCGACTAGGGTTAAAGGTGTCCGCATCTTCACCAAAGATAGACTTGTTCCTATGTTCAACCCAGCTGTTGATGCCGACGACAACCTACCAAAACCAAATCAGTAAAGCCTATTCCGGCGTAGCAGAAAGGGCGAAATACTATATAAATGATACAAGTGAAGAAAGGGAAGGATTCTGATAAACTTACACCTTCAGCAAAAAAGACACCGCCTATCTTCGCTCCACCTTCTGGAACAACCCTCTCGAGCGGGAGCCCCGTCGCGGGGTGCATCCTCAATGCCTCTTTGATAACTGCTTGCAGGTATGGCATTTGTTGGCTTTGTGCAAAGGTTATGTGCGGCGGGCGGTTGATGTCCCTTGGACAGAGTTTGTCAACCTCTTCTCGAAGGCGTTCAAGAACACGAGGGTTGTGCAGAACAAAATATAAAACCGCGCTGAGGCTGATGGATGTTGTGTCACTTCCAGCAACCATGTTGGATACACAACCTGCCAGTGCGTGATATTTTGTAAAGGCCTTTGGATTTTCGGTAGATCGTTGCATAAACTTGGAAAGGAAGTCCATGGTTTGTGGTGTGCTGCTGGTGTTGTCCGCGACTGTGCTGGTGGATTTCTTCTCATGATCGGCCATGCATTGTTGAGTGAAGTTGATTATGTACTGTCTGCCCTTGCCCTTCTCACCAGCGAGCCAGTTTCGAATGGCGAAGATGATAGGGTGTAGCCGAGGATAGATGCCGACGAGAGAAGCGTATGCGAGGTGGTCCTCCAGGTTCTTCATCACTTCACCAACATCCTCGCCTGCATCTAGGAATCCCATGCGCTTTGAGTATGTGATTAAACAGATGACATCAAAGGCATAGCATTGGAGCCAGTGTCCCATGTTGGCAGGGTTATTCCAACTCTCTTGCGCACCCATGTCATTGAATCTTTGGCAGAGGATGTCCGCGCATTCATCAACGTATGACTCGTAGTGGACAAGAGAGGACATGCTGTATGTGTTCTGGTACTGACGTCGATTGGCGGCGTGTCGCGTCATGTCGCGGTCACCAAAGAGGTTCCACGCATCAGGGTGAGGACTAGACCAGGACTCGTACCACGCTGATTTGGCAAACTTGCTTCCCGTGCCATAAATGAGCTTGGCCGCTTGAGTGTCATTGATACTGAAACGGTTCACGCCATAACGAACGATTGGACCTAGAGATGTGTTAGGAAAATGACAAGTTGGAACAGATTGGAGGTTGCGAACCATATTTCCGATGAAGTTCTAAGTTGTCTTCCTGAAATGAGCCGCGATAAACGCGCCATGCATACCAAAGGTCGGTGAAGCGAGCCAGACAGGGTCCAGGCACCGAGGCAAGTTCTGACATGAAAGCCTGCCAAACAGACCTCAAACAAACAGCCACCACCAGAGCGCCCAAGGCTAGTAGAGAGAGGGGAACATCAATCATGATGATTGTAGAAAAAGCAAATACCGGGAAGTCGAAAGTACAGTCAACCAGACGGTCTTATCACATAGTCTTTACCAATGCCAAGAATTCTCCTATATATAGATCTGCTGTTAATTGTTTGGGTTCTTGGTGAAGGTTTTCGGAGACTGCGGAGTAGAGAGGGGACTAAATAAAATATCTCTGGGGAAATCCCGATTGGATCTTTGTCAGGTAACCCCACAGCATTCTTCTGTGGACGACATGAGAGGTCGATCCCCCCCCCGCTAGACACAACCAAACGCGGAGATCCCGATAGGTGCACAACTCCACCCCATGTCTTGCCGAGGAGACTAGAACAATCTAGTCTAAGCTGGGGTTAGTTTTACGGACAATATGGTGTATCTTCCTATGAGCAATGGTATTAGACAGAAAAGGAGGCAGCAATTGCAGTTTCCTCTCTCCTCCGCCTGGAGAAATCCGGGGTAGAGCAATTGCCAAGAGGTTTCTCCGCATCTTCGGATTAATAGTGTGCTGGGAATGCGGGGTGTGGAATATACACTACTGTCGTAGATATAAATCCCATCCTTCCAACTTTGAGTTTTACTCTCGCGGTTCCTACTCTATTCATTATTCAAACCAGCTTACTACCTACTCCAACTTTACTACTTGTTCAATTTTATTCATTTTAGAGATATATTTCTCAACATGGAGAAAGAAACCAATTCTATTGAGCAGTATGAATCGGTTGCTGTTTCTCCAGTTGTGACCACTGCTCAATTCGACCCGAAAGCCGAGTCCAAACTGCGCCATAAAATCGACCTTTACACTGTCCCGCCGGTTGCCTTGTTGTATTTGTTCTGTTTCATTGATCGCGCAAATATCGGTAATCGCATTCATTTGATTGAATAATTATTGAAGAGGTGCTTTTAACTGACATCAATTCCTTCGCTAGGGAATGCCCGTCTGGCTGGCTTTGAAAACGACCTTGGTCTGACGGGACAAGATTACAACATAGTCCTCTCCATCTTCTTTGTCTCGTACGCGCTGTGCGAAATACCCAGTGTTCTTCTCTGCAAATACATTGGTCCAGGATGGTACTTACCTCTGACCACCATGCTTTTTGGAGTTGTTACTGTGGGCACGGCCTTCTGCCAGACCAGAGGGCAGATGATTGCCTCTCGGTTTCTTCTCGGCATTTTTGAGTCAGGGCTTCTGCCCGGCGTTGCCTATTATCTCTCTCGCTGGTATCGACACTCTGAGCTGGCCTTTCGCCTAGGGATGTACATGATCATGACACCTATTGCTGGAGCATTTGGCGGTTTGTTAGCGTCGGGTATTCTTAGACTCGATAGATTTGGGTCACTCACCGAATGGCGTATGATCTTTGGCATTGAGGGGATCATTACCTGTTCTCTCGGTCTCATTCTCCTCTTCCTGCTGACAGACAGCCCTTCGACCGCGAGATGGCTGAGTGCTGAAGAAAAGGAGCTTGCAATTTCCCGCGTAATATCGGAGCGTGTAGGCCAGGAGGAGGTGCTCGACAAAATCAACATGACCAAACTCAAGAATGGGGTCACAAATCCCGTCACTCTTATCACGGCTCTTATTTTCTTTTGCGGAAACATTGTCGTCCTAGGCATCAGCTTCTTTCTACCCACCATTATCAGGACCATTTACCCAGGCCGCACTGTCGTTCAACAGCAGCTCTTGACCGTACCGCCATACATTGTGGGAGGTGCATGTCTCCTCTCGGTCTCGTTCCTCGCTTCCAAGTTAAACACACGACAGGTGCTGTTATTCTTTAGCGCTCCCACCGTAATGGCAGGTTATGCAATGCTTCTCAGCACCACTGATGCCAACGTTCGGTACGCAGCCGTGTTTCTGGGAGCGAGTTGCGCATTCTTTGGGGGTGCCCTTTGCAATGCGCAGGTCAGTGCAAATACTGTGTCAGATTCTGCAAGGAGCATTGCTATTGGCATGAATGGTATGTCCAATCGAAAACCAATCCAAACCTTTTTCACATCTGCTGACTGGTCTTTTACTTAGTTCTTGGCGGGTATCTTGGCGGTCTCGTCGCAACCTGGACATATCTTCCTTGGGATGGCCCCTTGTACCCTATTGGAAATGGACTCAATCTTGCAGTCTCTGGTCTTATTGGAATCACGTCCATTGGGGGGCTTGTATGGATGAAATATGACAACAAGAAGCGTGACATGGTAACTCCAGCAGAGAAGGAAGAGTTTCTGGCAGGAATGTCTCCACAGCAGATTTCGGACTTGGACTGGAAGCATCCTGATTTCCGGTGGAAGCCGTAACCGACTAGATAACCTCCTCAGTCGGCAAGGTCTCTAATATTCAAAAGAATTCTGACCATGAAACATACTGCTTTCGTTTAAACCTGACTGTGCATAATTTAATTGGTGGGCTAAAGGAACCCGCCAGCTCTTACATTTCGCCACTCGTACCAGAGGTTTGTCGGGTGCGGGAATCCTCGTAGACTATCGTGTCTGTTTGCAAGGCATCTTTCAGTGTGCGGGTCCCTGTACGCATGGGTCGGGCATTTTTACGTACACATGGTGCTCCAGTAATTTTGGTGCATCATAGCAACCTGCCCCCAAGAAAAATCTAGATCCGGCTGCCCGATTCGTCGTCCAAGAGATTACCGTCAATTTCATGGCAGCCACAGACGGCGCCGTGCACAAGAGGTTCATCATGAGCGACGCAGCATTCGATCTGTATGAATTGACGGCTGATAGCTACTGCCGCCGCCCCGAAGCCCCCATTCCACCCCATTATCGCATGGTGAAATACCTAGCAATTCATCTAGGCCATTTGCTGAGGCCTGGCTTCCAAACCATGAAATATGGCGCGGTCTTTTATGGGGGTAGAGCCGAAAGAATTGTTTTCACGGTCGATGAACGGGAGGTCAGATGATGGGATATTGGCCGTCTCATGAAGTTCTGGTGGAGAGAAGATATCCATGTTCTCGAGAAAAGAGATCACCGATATGAGGAATGAAAACAATGGGTTCTGGACAGACGAAGCCGCATGAAAGACCAGCTTGTGCCTGACCATTAAGGATCCCAATCTGAAACCTTCGATTGTTGGCCATCTTTTTTTGGGGCGGTTTAGGACTTACTGGCTTTGGATTGCATCGTTCAACGATTACTTGTGACTGATGATCAGGGGGGAAAGACAGTGATGGGTGTTGACTCTTGATTGAGAACTTGGATCTTCTTCATTCTTCAAGATCACTACTAAGGACATCAAGATAGGTAAAATATTTCATCAGTAGATAGAGACCTTCGTAGTTTAATTCATTTGACAGATCTTCTACTTTTTCACATCATTCGCTTGTAAAAAAACGGTAACAGTACTATATAATTCGTAGCTCAATATCCCTATGTCAAACCTTGAAAATAAAAGGATCTTTCGAGACCGGTATTAAGCGCCTCGCACGACACGAAGAGGGCGAGTATCGAACAACTTCTTTCACACCAAAAGAAAAAGACAATTTATTTCTCGCTGCTCGACCGCTTCTCGAGGTGCGAGGCGGTGGCGGAGTCCGCTTCGACGGCGAGAGCCTTCTCGCTTTGGAGGTGGGTTTCGACGATTCCAGTGCACACGTAGCCTGTTGGGAAGAGGAAAGTTAGTCAGCGGGACAATGCGATGACTTCAATCGGTCGTCTGCTTACTCTTAAATTTGCGGCTGGGGACCTTGTTGTAGAACATCTCGTCGATGTTTTCGAGGGAGCGGCGGTGGGTTTCCTGGAGGAGGTGTTAGTACGCATGTGGGATGGCCGCGGAGTTGTTCAAGGCTGGCGAATGCGTGACGTACCGGAAGGAAGAAGAATATAAAAGTGGCGGTGATCAAGTTGGATCCGAACCAGATGTAACCAACTGCATAGGATTTATATTAGAGAAATGTGTCATCTCACACCAATGTGGCGCATGGAGGGGAATACATACCCTTGGGTCCAATGTTCAGAGCTTCGGGATTGATAAAGTAGGGTGTGGTGAAAGCGATGAGGAAGTAGCCGATGAAACCGACACCATTGCCGAGACCGAAAGTCATGGCACGTAGACGGCTGTTGGGAATCTCACTGGCGACAATCCACGAGGTGGGACCGACGATGGCAGCATAGAGGCACTGGAAAATGATGACCATGCCCACAATGACCTTGCCGGTTACTACGGTGTTGGGCTGGGCTGTCCAGACGGCGGCAATGATAAGCATAAGGCCGGCTTGAATGCTGAATCCAGAGAGGAGGACAGGGCGGCGTCCGAGGAAACGGTTCATAAAGACACCGGAAACAGCTCCGAAGAGAGACACACAGGTGACGATGATAGAGTCGGTGAAAGGAGTCCGGGAGCCGGCAACCTGGAAGAAGTAGGTGCTGTAGCTGGAAATGAAGGGGAAACCAGAGGCGCCGTGCATGGTGCCAGCGGCGACGGTCAGGAGAGTACGACGGAGCTCGGCCTTTCCGAACATGAGACGAAGAGCGCTCCATCCACGGATGGTGTTCTCTTTTTCGGCCTCGATGGCCTTGGCAATGGCGTCAAGTTCACCATCAATGATACTGATAGGGAAGTTGGGGCCTCGGAGGCGCATGAGGTGCGTGCGGGCGTCGTCGTGGCGACCCTTGAGGATGAGCCAGCGGGGTGACTCAGGGACGAAGAAAAAGGCGATGGAGATGAAAACTGGAATCACAAAGAGAACGAAAAGGGGGATTTGGTAAGAGAGGCGAGAGTCGATATTCTTGGTCGCCTTGTTGACAACGGCTCCGATGATTGTACCAATGCAGACGGAGACCTGGATAAAGGTGACAAGGGCACCTCGAAGATGCGAGGGTGCGGCCTCGGAAATGTACAAGCTGGTAAATCCAATGAAGAGGCCGTTCGAGAAACCAAAGAGGAAGCGTCCAAAGACGATGGCCGACTTGTTTGTGGAGAGGATCAGGATCAGGTTGGCACCGACAGCAGCCAGAGCACCAACGAGGAAATTCCTTCTACGGCCAAGTCTGTGGGCGAAAAATTCCAGACTCATGGAACCAACAACGACACCAATGTTCATGAGACTGGTGATGAGCTGTTGGAAAGAGGTCGAGATACCGTAGCCCTGAGGGGCTTTGGGGTTGGGGTGGCCGAAGACAACCAGGAAGCCCTTGATGGCCTGGGCACCGTTGATGATGGAGATGTCGAGACCATATTGAAGGGTAGCAAGAGAGATGAGGGCACAGATGAGAATAGTGCGGAGATTCTGGCGCACAGTGGTGTGGCCTTCGCGAAAGGCGAAGTTTGACGCCGTATCGCTTTCGACAGTCATTTTGGAAAGACTTTCTTTTCCCCTTTGGCTCCTTTGGTATGGATGCCTTGTTTGTCCGTGAAGAACAGAAGATGATGTGTGTTCGAGTCGGCCTCCCTGTTTCTCACCGTCTCGTGTCTTGTTGGTATAGTTGCTTCCTTTTCTTCTTTCCGAGGAGAGAGAAGACGATTATGAGAAGAGGAGGGATGGAGGAAGAAAGGAAGAAAGAAATGTCCTCGAGAAAAAAGGAAGAAGAGGGGCGGAGAAGGGAATGGGCGGTAAAAGAGAGAAGTGAAGGGGGGATGAAGACACAATGGTGGTATTATATAGAACTAGGTCGAGTCGCAAAAGAGAGCGATAGTCCGATCTTTATCATCTCTCAAACCCCGAGAGAGAGAAAATGAAAGCAGACTAGAAGGGGAAAAGACGAAATAGCAAGAAAAAAAGGGACAGGCTTTTTGTGCTCTTTGGTGGACGTCCTTTTCTCCGCACGCGTGAACCTGACATGGGGAAAAGATGACTATCAGGGGGGGTGCGGTGGGAAAAAGGGTGGGAAAGGGTGGAAATGGGTAACAGCGAGCCAATGACAAGAGCGGTAAACGAGAGCAGAAAAGAGTTGGGAAGGGGAAAAAAAAAGAGCTCCAGGCCCTTACCCCAATTTTTAGAACCATGCAATCCTTCGAGCTCGCAAGCTCCTCGGTTTTTTCCCTCTCAACCTGCTCTTTTTTTCCCTGGCACTCTTGGGCCTAGCCTAGTAATTCCCCAGGAATAATTGGTCTTTGAAATGCGGGGGAATATCTGGAGATTATGGGGAGTCTGGGGATAAGGGACGGGGGGAAGTCAATCTCGAGCACGGCAATTGATTTCTCATGAGTTTCCTGCAGACATGTCAACTAACTCGTGCCCTGGGTTCCACAAGCGAGACGGTGGGAATGTCATGGTGGCGGAGGGAAGGGGGAGGGGAAGGGGAGAGGGGAATTTGGCCTTTCCTGGTTCAATTCATTTTTGTGGATTCTGACCATGGAGAAAAAGATGGTGGGAAAAGAGAAGAAGAGGGAGTGGAGGCAGGAGGATGAATTAAAGCCCGGACCAGCGCACGCCAAACCAGATAGAGTAAAAAGGCGTGGAGATGCCAATTGACACTCAGCAGGAAAAGCACCAAAAATTGGTCTTTTTGGAGGGTAGCGAGGGCCAAGGGAGGGTAGGGGAAAGACGGGGACGAAAACAGTGGGGGAGTTGGAGGCTACGTATGGAGTATGGAGTAGTTTACTTTAGCGGCGGGTCCGGTGCATCGGGGATGCGCGGGGACCAAAGCTACGGATCGAATAGGGAGATATTCAAAGGGTTAATATTACGGAGTAGTCTGCTGCGAAACGAGAGCTGGGCTTCGGAGCAATTTGGGTTGTAGCTGCATGTGGTTGGGCCACGGGGATGCTCCGTTGTCCGCGTGGCGAGGTAGCTCCAATCAGGGTTGTAGGGGAGGAGAGACTCTATCACTCCTGAAAGGGAAGACGTTACTGGATTTTGGTTTCGAGGATGTGAGCTCGAGGATGTGAGCCGTGTATTAGGAAGAGACAGCCTGTCATGTGAAGTCTTTTTTTTTTCCTTTTTTTTCTTCTTGGGATTTGGAACTATTCAAGGGCTCAAGGCAAACAAAAAGAAACGACGAGACATTCGTGTACGTTGGGTCGCTGCCCGAACTTTTGCAGATTTGGGGGGCGGAAACGTCATGGCTCGCCCAAGACAACAAATCTCCATCCCCCACCGCCTTTCCTCCCCCCCAATCATCATCACCCATTTGCCAACCATACAGCCCTCTTTCCTCCCCTCGAGTCCCCGTGTCAATATTTCTCTTTTTGGACAGTTGGGAACAAATGCATTGATATTAGCGGATCATGGGGTCGAGCATGGGCGAAACGAAAGCTTGCCCCCCCTCATTTTCTCCCCCACTCAAACTTGGAACTAAACTAGCTATCAAATCGGCCCCGTGATCCGCTCGTCCTAATACCCTGTCCACGACTCGATCCAAGCCCAACTAAGACGTATGTTTGTTGGCGAGCCCCAAGATCCCAAATCTTTGATCCCCTCCTTTCCCCGGATCCCCCCATCCTTCCCCGCGTTTTGTTGCTTCTCCTCCGTAGATTACAATCCCCCTAATATTGGTTTTAAAATTGCCGTAACGATCGGGCGCCACATCCCCTCGAGATTACCACTCGGCAGATTGCAAGGTTTGCCTTCCATTTTATTGAGCACGGAAGCAAGATCCTGCATCACTAAATAGTGGGTACGCACTCCCAAGGATAAAGCAGTGGAGGAACATTGATTTTCATTCATTCATTCATTCCTGGAGTGTATCGTCCCGCGTTTTTAGGGGGGCACTTTGATAGGGATGCCAAGGGCGAAGTCTACCCAAAAAGAGTGAGCTCGCCATCCCGTTCGGGATGGCAGCTTCTTTTCTTAGCCTTTACATGACAGTTACTAAGCTGCAGGCTGAGGTAGTTTGGTGCTGTGTTGAGGAGACTGGCAGTGTGATACACGCATTTCTGCTCCAACTTACTACAACCGCGAATTGCGAATTGCGAACGAGGGCCGGAGGGTTCGACTAGATAGCGTAATCTCAAGATGCCAATACTAAGACAAGCGTCAAATTTCGCCATCTCTGTATCTTGATAGAGGTAGCAACAATAATGCATGCACATGCAATATTCTGTCCTACAATCTATCGAGCTGTGCTCTTCTTATTTTTCAATCAAGCGCGTATAAATCAAGCCACTATATCTTAGTATAACAAAAGTGTGCATATCATCATCAGCATTCATCTTGTAAAAGGTTTTTCTCCAAAAAAAAATCAAAGAGTGGTCGAGGCAAAATTGGCATTGGAGTATACAGCATTCATTCATGGCTATCTTTCCTAGAGACAATCTCTGGCATGTTTATAAAAAGAAACAAATAAAAAAAGAGTTATATTATACATAAAGACATCTCTACCGCCATCCATCTTTACGATGCCGCCGCGACGGGTTCCGGACCAGTAGCGGGCGTCATCTCGGTTGCGTCGACCGTCTTAGAAGTGAGGTGGTAGCCGAGCGCCGTGACGCCGTTGGTCTCGTTCAGGCCCCAGGCATGGGCGCTGTCGTCGTGAACAGTTGTCCGGCGGAGGTCACGGCGGTACTTGCCCTCGAACTCGCCGCCCATGGCACGGTGGAGAGTGGCCCGGTTGTCCCACATAATCATGTCACCTGGCTGCTCCCAGTTGAAGGGATACACGTACTTGCGCTGCGTCACGTGCTGGTTAAGCATATCGCGGAGCTTAACTGACTCCCCATCGGAAAGGCCCTCAATATGGTGAAGGTGGGCACCGACAAAGA
The DNA here is from genome assembly GCA_019925285.1 of Graphium sp. VPRI43844. Lineage (NCBI taxonomy): Eukaryota > Fungi > Ascomycota > Sordariomycetes > Microascales > Graphiaceae > Graphium > Graphium sp. VPRI43844. Next base: position 4,564 of record JADHKT010000028.1, on the reverse strand, counting down.
GGTTGGCACGACCGCTACCCTCGTGGATCTGGGTGAGGTAGTGTCGCGCCATGGGGAACTTGCTTGGGTCGACGTCCTTGAAGTACTCGGGGGATCCAAGCTTGCGGGACTGGGCGAGTGTGTGGCAGCCGACGTAGTTGTTCTTGACCAGATCTTTCTTCACAGCATCGGGGAGCTCCGTAAAGGCTGTCCGAGTATCAGCGAACTCGGTGTTGCCACCAGTACCCTTGGGAGGGAGCTCAACGGCTCGAAGAAGGGAATAGCTGGCACGGCGGAAGTTGTAACTAGAGTCGGTGTGGAAAAGTTGGTTTCCCTGTATTGCTCAGTCAGTTTATCGAAGTGGACTTGCACCGGAGCAGCTGTTGGTACTTACTCGGTTGGTGTGGGCACGCGCGCTGCTAGGGTCAAGGAGCGAGCCGTCATCAGAAATGTTGCCGGCGTCGAAGAGCTCGATGAAGGGGTATCGGAGCTTGCGATCCTTGGTGATGAAGCGCTTGATGTTATCGAGGTCTCCGAGTCTTCGCGAGAATTCGACGTGGCCCTCATCAGTGAGGCCGGTGTTACGGAACACACAGAAGCCGTACTAAGAGCAATTATTAGCGACGGAAATTACCAGAAAGGCGCAAAACGGATCGAGTAAAATGGGAGAAAAAAAATACCTTGTTGGCAGCGCGGATAATCTCCTGGACAGACTCATTGTCAAGATTGTTCCAGTCGGGAACCTCGATTTCGGCACCGAATGTAGGGTGAACAGTCTTGACACCAATCTTGGTGAAAGTAGTATCAACGACACCGGCCATGGCGACGGATTAACGATATGGATGAGGTTGGAATCTGGTTTGTAAAAAAAAAAAAATTCTTCAGAGGTAGGCGTTATCGAAAGTGCTTTGAAGAATCACTGAGCCAAGACTCCTCCACGTCCGGATAGATGTGGATGTAGGGGACGTCTAAGGGCATTATATGCTCTTTTTTTTCTTCCCTTGTCTTTTGTTAGTGTGGCGTGGCATGGGGGTATGGTCTGTCCAGTCTGGTGGGACTTATCCTCTTTTTCTGTTCCAATCCCCGCACACAAAATTCCTGGTCAGCGTCTAGCTGTGATGCCCATAAAACAGTCCCGCATCGCGGAAGGACGGGGACGAAAGGACCCCTCCGGACCTTACCTCTCTCAGCCTAGTGTCACTAAAAAGTCTTGTGAATGACGATTTGGTCGCGGGGTGACCCTAACCCTGTGATCGCAATTCGCTTCAATTGAACATCTATTTCTTTGTTGGAAGGTGGTTATACAAAGGCTTCTGGACAAAATGTTTGGCGTGTGCACTTATACGAAGTCATGAAATTCACATTGCCAGTCGTCGAGACCTCAAGTAACGATTTGCTTGGTGATACATAACAACAAACCTCAAGAAAGGTGTGCTTAGCTCTGGCCATCGCAAGCCTTTTTGCCTTGGTCTTGCGGCCTTCGCAGTGCCTGTTGCTTTACTCCTTGTTCCTGTGCAGCCTGCCGTCGGAATCGCTTCATTCTAGAGTAAGGGGTGTGCCCATTCCTGTCGTCGTTTTGTGGATCTTCGTGGCTCCTGGATGCTGCTCTTGAATATCTTGTTTTCAAGTCCCAGTGTTTGATGCCCATCTTTAACTTTTGCTCGGAGAGGTACAGGGCATGGGACCTTCTTGCGGACGCTGAAAAGGTCGTCAGCAGCGTATCCGTAGGTCGAGCGGTTCATGCTCAGCTGCTGTATTCCTTCTCCTCTGCCGCTATGTCGTTTACTCACCGTTCAGGGTTACATGCTGGCGGTGGTGTAGATGCCTTTAGGGGCAATTCCTCAGTGTCCTCCAGTGTTGCATTTTCTTGTTCAGTGTAGCAGTCAGTCTGCTTCCTCCGTCGTGGAGTTAATAGGCGTCCCTAATCGATCCTCGTCGTGTTATCGCTTTTTTTTCTTTTCCTCGGGAACTGTATCCCACTACTTAGGTCCTCTTCATTCCATTGCAAAGCAGCCTTTCCATCCACGGTTATAACATTCCTTGTTTTCTTGTCATGTTATCCGCTGCCGTCTCTCTGGGTGGCGTCAAGGTCCGCTATGGTGTCCCCAAGAGGTGCTATATTGCTTGCCTCCTCCTCGGTTTTTTAGTCTAGTTGGTTTTGTAGGGGGCTTTTCAGCGGTACCTTGTCTTTCCTGTCGTTGCTCGTAGAGCTGATCGTCCATTTTACAGCTAGTTCAATGTACTTCGTTAGATCATCAGGTCGGTTCTAACTTCACGATCTCGTCTTTTACGTCATCTCGAAGTCCTTCATAGAACTGGGTGCAAGGAGTCCGGGACTGGCTGGCATGTAGAAGTCGAGGCAAGGAGTGAGAGGCGCAAAGCCTTCGCATTGCATACCGCACCCATTACACACATCCCTGCGTCCTCCGGAAGACTGGAACGCATATCCGGAGCCTCTATCTCGGCCTCCGCGGAGGTAGGTGCGGTCGGCGTTGTAGGCCTGATTGTCGGCGCCGTCCTGCCCGTCGGTGTTGAAGGGCTGAGGAGCTCATTCTCTTTGGGGGAAAGGTTCTTGGCCTTAGTTTCTGTCTTCTGCCAACTTGCCTCCTTCTACCCATCAATTGGCGGCCAGACTTCGCATTGGCATCCCTATCAAAGTGTCTCCCTAACTGGCAGGACGATATATTCCATGAATCGCGTCAATATAAAAGTCCAGAGGCGCATAGATTAACAGAAGGAAGGCCAAGCGGCGGGAAGGAATCACGTAAAAAGTGGCAGACAGTGGCGTCTTGAAAAGATTCTAAAGAGTTGTCTGATGTGTACATGAATGAATGAATGAATCCCTCAACAAAAATGAAGTTCTTCCACTGCTTCATCCTTGGGAGTGCGTACCCACTAAAATTAGTGGCGCAGGATCCTATTTCCGTGCGCAGTGCTGCTGCCTCCGAGGTTGAAGACACTTTTGTACATGTCCAGAGCGACGGTTGCTCTGTGCACAATGTTGTCTACATCTTCAGCCGAAAGGTAGCCAAGGCCGTTCAGACCGTTGATGTTGAGGACAGCGAAGGCGTAGGGGCGTATGCTCTGAAGCTGCGGATGAGCTTCCCCCTGATGGTCGCTTCTTTGCCTCCGGGAGTGGTGCCTCAAAACACTTCGCGCCATCGGTGACTCTTCTGACGAATGCCATGATGTTGTCGGCGTTGCTGCGGTTGGGGTCCTCTCTGGCGATGTCTTCCATGCTCAGCACCTCCCAGCGGTTATCACGGGCATTTACGGTGTCAGCGGTCTCAAACTTCCGAGCCATACCGTTGAGAACCTGGTGCCAGTCTTCTGGGCGGCAGAAGTCTTGGAGCCTAGAACAGTAATGGCAAGAGTCGCCGCGTGCCATCATGGCCGGTAGGAGTTGTGTGATGTTCGCATTGCTGGGGCCCTTACGGTGGCAGAGTCGAAGGAAGAAAGCAGCTCTGTACTGGAGAGTCATTGTGCCCTCCCTGCCCTTGTACTTGTCGTCCGCATCATTTGCTCCTCGATGTTCTCCATCGCGCGTGGCGGTGTCGACTCGTCGGCTGCGTCGTAGCGCGGGTTCATGAAGTAGTATGGGTCGTGTGCGGGCATGGTAGGGGGAAAGGGAGTCGGAGAGTAGGAGTGAGGGCGCTGCTGGCTACCTTGATATTGTTTGCCGTAGCAGTCATCATAGGTAGTCCGAGTGTCCTCGTGAGAGCTTCTAAAGCAGTGTTCGACTTGGGCGGTGCCAAGGGCACCGGGGATACCTGGGGGGTTGGGGATGTCTGAGGTGCTGGGGAGTTGTCGCCGAGGCGCCAGTAGTGGGGATGGACGTTGGCCCTGCCGATCCGGGATTGGAGGTCTCGGTCGAAGGTGCGCATGCCTTTACAGTCAGGGGCTCTGTCGGCGGCTTTGATTGCGGCTTCGGTTTCGGGGTTTGAGAACACCATCGTCAAAGATAGCCGCCATTGTCGTGCTTGCCATATCACTGTCCTTGACATTGAACGGCTTGACGTAAACACCGCGAGATTCCAGCATGCAACGGAAGTCCTTCAGAGTCTTCCTGATGACTTCAGCAAAGTCTTGGACAGTCCAGTCCACGAGCGCCTCTTGAAGGTAGTACTTGAGGTCCTCATCGACGGGGTTGTGACTGTCCACGAGTTCTTTTGAAGATTTCCGAAAATTCCATAGTTCGGTCTGTTAAAACCGCCTGTTCGGCAGTACTTCCTTTGTCCAACTTTGTCAATGGTCGCGGGAGCTTCAGGTTGAGGAGGGCCGGAGAGTGCAACGAATAGCGATAGAAGATGATGAAGAGATGAAAGGGACCTTGCTGTTGCTTTCTTTAAGAATTTCCTAATTCGTCGCGGGGAAGTTTTACGGGACCAACAAAACACACATTCGTTCCGAAAGTGTTATCTACCATTATTATGCAGGGTGAAAGTTGACACAATTGGCTGTATCGACTTCAGAGCTGATCATGTATATGGGGTGGTGAAGCCCTGAAGGTCAGTGATTTCTTTTAATCATAGATATACCAAAACTAATCCTTTTCAGCTGCTTCTGCCCTCGATGTGCAGTATGT
>JADHKT010000270.1:0-10163 GCA_019925285.1 Graphium sp. VPRI43844 | reverse complement strand
GAGGTGATGCCGATAGAGAATGCAGGGGAGGAACTGGCTTGGTTCTAGTTTGAGTTCGGCCTTGAGACGGAGGCGACGTTCCTCGTCTCGGTCTTGGTCAGCTTGCTCTCGGAGGCGGCGTTCCTCGTCTCGAAGGCGACGTTCCTCGTCTCGGTCTTGGTCAGCTTGCTCTCGAAGGCGACGTTCCTCGTCTAGGTCGCGGGCGGTTTTCTCGCGAAGGCGACGCTCGGCGGCTAGGTCTGCCTCGAGCTTGCGAATGTATTCCTCGGCCGACATGTTATCAAATTGTATTTGAAATAGATGTAGAAGGAAGAGTTTAGGGTTTTTGTTGAGAGTGTTTTGAAAAGAATGGTGTGGTGGTTAAAGAACTATGTGAGAAGTAAAGAAAAGGAGGGAGGGAGAATCGTGAGCTGGGGGGGAACTCTCACTTGGGAATTCTAAATTGGGAAGAGTCCCCTGTACTTCCATATATGGAAGGAGCACATTTATTACTCTGCCTGGGAACCTATGTAGGAGGGTGCGCTTTGCATGGGCGTCTGGGGTAAACAAAACTCGCAACACACTTTCGAAAGAAGAAGGGCGAATAAAAGTGAAGCTTGAATAGCCGCCGAGACAAGGTCAAGGCGGTGAGATTCTGCCCGAACCAATCAGCCACGTGCAAGGTAGAGGAAATGGGGACCATGAACGAAAGTCTTTTGTATGTACTCCGTACTCCGTATTATTAAATTATTAAATAGTACGGAGTACATAGTAATTAGTTCCCAACGTCATTCCCCTCCTTCATGGCCTGGCCCCGACCCAACAACTCAATCGCCAACTTTGAGCACCCTTCAGCGGCACTACGAAACTAACTCCGAACGAGCCTTGATAGCTCTCCCTGGCTTGAAAGACAATCGGACCCTGGCATCCTGCTACAAAGCGAACTTGATAAATGACTTTGCTACTCTGGTCTCAGAGGCGATGGAACGAAGCCGATTATGAAGAATGGTATCCGGGGATCTACGGCCAGGCCACTTGACTCGCGGGAAGAAGGCAATCGAAGCAACCCAAGGCCTCTCGAAGGTAGACCGGAAGAAAATACGAAAGGAGGCTTTTGAAACATCGAATTATGGAAGGGTGGTTCTTTTTTTTTATCAGTTTAGTTGGCTGGCCTCGCAGGGCTATTCCGGCTACTTCAGGGGGAAAAAACCTATCTGCTAGCACTGGACCCCCCGTTAGGGGTTAACACGGTGGATGAGAGTAGGGGGTTGTGAGAAGCGTGAAAGGGGAGACGAGAGGAGTGGAACACAGTACAGTCACTGTACCGGTAGAGGGGTCTATAATGGCATGCAAGGTAGACCGCACTAATAATCAGCACAGTACTCCGTATATGGATCAAAACACGAAATGACGGCGCGCCTGACGCGGCCAGTACGGGCCTTTTCCTGTACTTGTACTACATAGCAGATAGCTTTTTTTTCCCCTGAAGTAGCCAGAATAATAGCCCTGCGAGGCCAACTAAACTGATAAGAAAAAAAGAACCAATAATACAAAGCAGGTTCATCGTGATCAAGAACAGGGTTACGGGTGGGAACAGAAGGAAGGATTTTAGGAGGCAACGCGCAGTTTGAATAATCCATCACAGCACCCCCCCCCCCAGGTACCAGTACAGACCTTGGTAGTGAGCAAGAAGTTAGACTTCGCAGCGAGATTGTACTTACAACTCGCCATTCAGTAGAACGCTCTTCAGTAGTCAACTCACATACAATTCACACTGGACCCCCTGTGCGCCAAAAACCCCACAACCTCGTTGCCCATTCCGCGTCTATGAAATGGCGTATTACCCTACGGCTGATCAAACGCAGCTCCTGCCAAGCATTACAACGCCTCTTACCGAAGATAAAATCTGTGGGAGTGACCTTTCCATTACGTTCGCTGCCCAGCTTTTCGCAATCGAAATGCCAACGAAGGAAGATCGCCAATTTCATTGCAGAAACAATCTCCTTCTCATCGCCACCGGATCTCCTGGAGAACTACGCTAACATCCTGGAGGCACTGAGCACGGAAGCAGGATCCTGCGCCACAATTGAGCCATCTCCTGCGCCACTAAATATAGTGGGTATGCACTCTCGAAGATGAAACAGTGGAGGAAGATTTTTCATTTCATTCATAGGCGCTCAAGTCGAAGGGTTGTACGGAGTAGTGATGACGGAAAGCATGGAATTCTGGTCCAGTGCCCCCAGGATGCCGGCGTAGTTCTCCAGGAGATCCGGTGACGATGAGAAGGAGATCAGCGTTTCTGCAATAAAGTTGATGTTCTGCACGAGCTGGCGATCTTCGTTCATTGTCATTTCGATTATTTCGATTGAGACAAAAGCTGGGCAGCGAACGTAATGGAAAGGTCACTCCCACAGGCTTTATCTTCGGTAAGAGGCGTTGCAACGCTTGGCAGGAGCTGCGTTTGATGAGCCGTAGGGACGCCATTTCATAGACGGAATGGGCTGTTGGAATCAATGACTGCTGATGTGCATCAATATGATGGTTGTTATTGCTAAGGGAGAGTTCAGTGTAACCAGGTAGACAGATAGATTTTATTACGCTCGGGAGGAGTACTCCGTACACTAAAGCTGTCTTTGTTTACCCGCAATTCTTCCAGACCACCCAAAAGAGCCCTACTTGTTCCCACCTCTTTTCTCGCCCCGCTTGTTTGACTCTTGCTTGAAGGCCGATTTCTCCAAGTGTTCAGCATCCTATCTCCAGCAGCTGAAGCATGGTCTGTCAACTTGAGGCTGTTTAATGTTAGTAGCCAGCTGTAGTAATAGTATTTAGCATCTTCTGTTTTCATTTTTCACTCCAGCCTTCCCGTCGTCATTGCAAACTTGACTGCCGCTCGTACCGCCTCCAGGTTAGGTGCCCATTTGGGTCCGTCTGACGCCGACTTTCCACCCAGAAAGAAGGAGAGGTTTCTCCACATGCTTTGTCCACCACTTGTCACATAACTTCACGTTCGGTATCCCATCTCGAGCATCGGAAAAGGAAGTGTTCCATCGTTTCTGGTGCGCAATCGCACGCATACATGTCTGACTCTGCGGTCCCTATCTTGCTGAGCAAGATAGGGACACGAGCACGAATCGTGCTTGTGTCATCTCTGTGGGGATCTCTGCAGTTGCTACTCCGTATATGATAGGAAGAATAGCCCCCGAGCGGAGGTAATTATTGGGGATTCGGTCAGGTTATTGCTGTTGCGATGCTCTTTGCTCCGGTCATTGTCTTATTCGACGGGCTTAAGAAATGTTCGTCTAATCAGTCGCTAGACCGAGGGGCCGAAAGTTTTTCTTCGCAACAAGCAAGGAAAACTGCCCAATCTCGTTTCATCTATCCCCTCATCGTCAGGTTTGAGAACGGGAGAACTCCTTCCAGCGTTAGTTGTGCGGACCTCGAGGCATCAACTCGAAGACGTCATTCTTGACGACGGAGATCATCCTTGTAAAATCGAGGATATGCCATGGCTCCCGTACTTAGGCGCTCAAGTTTGTCTCTTGGGCGTCTGTTTCATTTACACAATCTTTTTCGGCGTCTATGTGACTATGCATTGGCGATCATAGCGGGAGGAGAGCGCGGTTACAACCGCGGGACCGAGCGGTTCCCTCTCTCAAGGACTTTGAACCAGAGGCGCCATTTACAATAGGGAAGCCTTTTGTGTTCTCCTGCTTTTGGCCTTTTATGGGGTTCTCCTGACTGGTCATCGCCATGGTGTCATGTCTACAGACTCACACTGACAGTTTCTCTGCAATGGGTTCGGTTTTCGTGACACACATGGGTATGATGGAGAACATTGTTTCATATCTCATCCCAGTGGGATCGGTCTCTACTTGATTGGCCATGGCAACATTTGATCCTAGAGGCGGACCAACAAATAGGAAGGATTGTGGAGGGAACGAGATGGGCGTGTGATGAACTTTTGGTTGGCATGTGGTTTATTGTCCGACGATGATTGAAATTTACTTTGGAAGAGTGTTCACTTCTGAACAAGGATCAATCCATTTCATTTCTACCCAAGCCTATTGTGAGGATGAGGAATATTTAGCGAGGTCTTGGCAAAGTTGACTTTGCTGGGAGCTCGGGGAGACTATTGTCCCGAATCAGATAAAAGAAAAAAAAAAAAAGAAAACACTGCAAAAACTGATAAGAGATGCCTTCATCGAAATCCAATGAGACTTTTTCTCTTATTCGTATTTCGGTGCAATTGTCCTGTGAGTCCACAGGATATCAAACTTCAAAGAACATTCAGCAGACCCCGACAACCTGTGTAAGATACACAGTTTGTTCGACAGAAACTTGACTTGGAAATTGAAGCCCCATGCTTGGTTGACAACCACTCATGAAAATAACCCTTGGAGGGGTTCGTGGTTGGTAATCGGGCTTTACGAGGTATGTTGAGGTTGAGGGCCTTTTGGTGAAGGTTCGACTGTACTTATAACTTAAGCTACTCATGCAAGAGCTCTCGACTAATAACAATAGCTCGTAGAACAAGAATCAACCCACACATTTCAGGCGATTTGGCTACTACTGGTTTCCCCCCCGTCTTGGTGGGTTCTATAACGGAGCTATGCCTAAACTAATAACCTTTGTCGCCGACAGACCGGGGAACACTGAAATTAGTACTCCGTACTACTTGTCAGCACGGACAACTATCCGTACCTGGAAGAGGACTCTTAGGGTTAATCCTGTTTCCTCTTAGTCCCGAATACTTATTGATTTTAGGGCTCCCTCAAACATCCATTCCAGGCCGCTTCCGTGCGTGACGAGACATGCAATTGGGCTGACCCCCCACAACCTACGGGGGCAAGATTGGTGCATTGTGATGAAAAATGAAAACAGGGTTCCTGCCTTCAGGTCTAGCAGATACTCTAGAGAAAATGAATTGTCTGTTACAATTATTCGCCTCAAGTGGGCTCCAAATGAAATATGTCTCTACACAACCAATGTTGGCCTGGCCCAGCCTCCGAGCTGAGTTAAGCGCTCTGTGAAGGAAAAACAAAGCTAGTGTACTACCTTAAAACAGCCGCTTTCCTTAGTGCAGAAAGAATAGCAGAATGGGGGGGGCTTTAAACCACAGATTATCTGATGATCTGATAATCAACTATTGGCCAGCTCATTTAGGTAATCGGAGATGAAACAGCTTGCAAGGGGGGTATGTACTCCGTATTGGCCGCACTAGGCCTCCATGTATTAATATGTAATCGGAGATGGGACGGATAGCGGACTGGACTAGGCCAATGATGGAAATGAGCTCGATGGATGGCTCGGGCTTGGCTCCTTCTGCTGAATTGTTCGGGGTCCTTGGGTTCCAACGGGAAGAGAATGGGAAAAGACTAGCTCGCAAGAGATCAATGTGCCAATGTTATCGAATGCATGACAAAACCGAGAAGCCGCTATTGGAGGAACGAAAACGAGATTGCCAGTCCCTGTCTTTCTGTGGCATTCCTCCGTTTCCCTCGTCCACCATGATAAATCCTTCTTCTTCGTTCCTCTGCATGTTAAGCCCCCATCTGACCGCTCATATCGATTATTATCTAACGACCCTTCCGATCGGCATTCCTTAAACGCACCCAAGAAAACGACAATGTCAACAGGCGGGATTTCCCTCCCCGGCCTAACAACCGGTGGCGGGAACAGCGGCGGCAGCGGAAGTTCAGGGAGTGCCACGAGTTCCATCCTCGCCATTTCAGCCTACAATCTCCAATCACGATACGCCCGCCAAGTAATTTACTACTGCATCGGAGTCCTAGGTCTTGCAACGCTTTTCCACCTTCACACTCTCTACCGTACATACCGCACACCCGCCCTCCCAAAACCCGGAGCGAAAACATCCCCTCTTCACAAGATAACTGCGCTCGCAAGAGCAATCTCGTATCGACAACCCCTCGTCCGATTCGGCTTCCCGCCGCTTGTAATTATCGGCCTATTACTCGCGACCATTGCGTTTCTTCTTGCTGAGATTTTCCGTGAGAAGCCCTGGTATGGCGCGAGCCGGTACTTTGTTGCGCCGCCTTTGGCTGTGCGATGTGGAATGATGGCTGTTGCGTTGTTGCCTTTCCTTGTTGCCCTCTCCGGAAAGGTGAATTTTGTCACCATGTTGACTGGTGTGCCGCATGAGAGATTGAGTATTGTGCATCGGTGGTTGGGATATATGACGTTTGGTTTGGTTCTTGGTCATGCTCTGCCGTTGCTATTGCAGCCGTATTGGGACGGAGGTGCCAAGGGTTTCAAGACTTGGTTTTATCGGAAAGCAGGTTATGAGGTATGCCTCATTGCACCCGATCGTTTCTCTTTTTTTTATTACTTTCTTTTTCGTCGCAGGGTTGTTGAGCGGCTCTTGGCTGAGCTATAAACCCGGGTGGTCTAATTTCCGTGCATACTAACATCACCGTCACAGATCACTGGTGCCCCTGCCTTCGGAATCTTCTTCGGGCTTTGTGCTTTCGCCAACCCCTTCATCCGTCACCGATTCTTCAATCTGTTCTACCGCCTTCACATTGCCATGTACATTGCCTTCATGGGTCTCCTCTTCTGGCACACCAACAATCTCATGCACTCATGGAACTACCTCTACGCAACCATGGCGGTATGGGGTGCCTCTGTCGTCCTTCGAGTTGGTTGGAAGTGGCAAGCCACTCGACTTCACCGTACGCCCATTCGTGGGTTTGAAGCTCGCGCAGTCGGACTCCCCGGAGAGCTTACGAAGCTTTATGTCCGAGTCCCTCCAGCCCTCCGTTGGTCACCCGGTCAACACTGCTGGGTCCGAATCATGGATTTGAGTCTCCTGCAGCAGCATCCCTTTACTATCACGAGCTTACCCTCGAACGGCACCAATGCGACATCCGAAACCACGAATGAGAAAGCCGAGAAGTCTGCCGAAAACAGTGACACCATCAATCCTGTGCGAACAAACCCCGAATATGAGGAGTCAACCGAACACGAAATGGTTTTCATGATCCGTGCCGAACGTGGGCTTACCAAGACTCTCCATGACAAAATCGACGGTCAGAATGGCACAAGCATGCGCGTGCACATCGACGGACCCTACGGCGGTGTTCCCTATAACCTACCTGCATCCTATGACACCCTCATTTTCGTTGCTGGTGGTGGCGGTATTGGAGGATGTATCCCGCATATAGTCGAGGCTTCCAGGCGTATGCGAGCAGGAACGGCACGTGTGTCGGCTCTTAGAGTGGTATGGGCTGTTCGTTCGGCCAGTCACATCGAATGGTCTCAAAAAGAACTTCTTGCTGCCAAGAGTGCTGCGAGGGAAGGACGGAAGGTTACAATTGATATATACGTTACTTGTAATGGTAGCGAGGAGAGTTCCGTTGGCGATGGCAAACGGTCTACTCAAAATGAAGGTTTTGAGTTACATACTGGCCGGCCTGCGTTGGAGACACTACTACCATCGCTTGTGGAGGGTCGACGAGCTTATATTTTCGGTGAGTATCTTCAATCTTCTGCTTTGCTTTACTAGAGGGATGTCCGGACTGCAAGCTAATAGCCTGATTATAGGATGTGGTCCAGGTCGCATGCGAGCAAGTCTGGGCAACGCCGCAGCAAGAGCCCAGTCGAAGGTGTTGCACGGTGAGGTGGATATAGTTGAGTTGCGCACTGAAACCTTTGGATGGTAAAGGGGGGGTCGACACGCTAAATATTGACCAGATACTTCCAAATGTTGTATTTATCTTCTCCTTCACACTGCGTTATGCCTTGGCCTGCACATGCATTAATACACGAATACACGATATCTTAAATGGCTTCTACGGAACACCTTCAACACCTCGCTCCAAAAGACACTGGCTCATCCAAATCGACCGGCTCTCCACGTTCACCTCATAAACAAAGTAGACATACAGTAGGAGATAGAGTAAAGGAAAGCGATAACGTAATTTGTAACCTATCACATGAACTGGTTTGGTCCCAGAAAGTTCGCGTCAAGGAGGGGGCAACTAGGCAAAATATCGACTCAGTATCGCTTCGACGATGCTATTATCTAGGACAGCGCCGAGTCTAATTCATGACCTTCACATTAGTGACCATTTGATATATGAAATGGCATTGCGGATACTGACCCAAGACAGACAACGTGTTCCTTAAACTCATCAATCAGGTTCTGCACTTCAACTTGCCCTCCCAGGACAGAAAATCCAGGCCACCGAATACGATTCCAGATCTGAACGGGTGTAACTTCAGGCGGACCCAATCCAAGATTAAGACTACTGCTCAACAGCCTCTCTGTCTCACTCTTAGAAATGTCAAACGATCCTGTTGTTGCCAAGCTGGATAAGTTTTGCTGCCAAAGCCGACAGACAGGCCATTGATATGTGTCCTGAAATTTCGCTTTCGCCATCAATTATCAAGGCACTTTCTTCGGAGGTACTTCATGCATTCAGTTTCCAATCTGTAAGTACAAACTCCAGTCAGCTGTATCCGGGTAGAAAGCATAGGTGAACACTCGTACTTGAGAACAAATTCGATGCCCGCTCGTGGGTTCGAAAGGTATGCTTTTGAAACGTCCAAAGACGGAACAATTTGCGAAGGCAACACTACATCCGAAGACTGCGAAGCAGGCGACGTGACATCGGAGGTCCAAGAGTAACTGCGTCCCATCATCGTGGCTCTTGTAACTTACAAATTGTATGGCATATGCCATGGAGATTACTCCTGACAACTTTGGTTAGGCTTGCAGGATGGAAGCGAGGAGGGGTTGGGGAGAAGAGCAAGGGTCGAATATTTTCCTTTCTACATGATTTCGATGTTGAATTGGTGAGCGAGATGTGGTGGGGAACTGAGGTGCTCTGACTACAGGTTTGTCTGATTGTTCGGTGAAGAGTCGCCGACATCGTGAACTGCCTGCCACACCAACCATCTGTCAGCAGCTGGAAATAATGCAGAAATAGCATATACGTAGGCCCACACAACTCCAGTCCTAGTTTTTGCCTCGTTGACTTAGTACACGTGTCTACTATAAGCCCTGTTCAATCTTGAAAAGAAAGCATTTCAAGACAAAAAGAATCGTTAAAATTGAAGAAATGCAAAATGGATGCAGCCAAGTATCATACTCTTCACGATGTGGTGTTCATATACGCTTACGGGGTGGCGAATTTTCAAGCCCTCGTAGCTCAGGGGTAGAGCGCTTGTCTCGTATGTTGAGCCAACAAGAGGTCCGTCGTTCGAATCGGCGTGGGGGCAACCTTGACCAAAGGGGAATGTTTCCTTTTTGCCTTTTTGACACCACTCATCCAATTATTCAAGCTCTTAGAATTGAGAAAGAGTATCGTTGAATCTTTTCCTATATTTCTTTTCTTTTTAGTGCTTTGGGTCTGTCGTCGTCAGTGGCTCCGCAGTAATTGGGACGAATATTAGATTGTCCAGCCCCCGATTGGCTGCCCTCCAGTAGAGAAGCACGCTTCTACAAGTATAAAGGAAAGTCTTCAAATTGAACATGAGAGGATGCATGTGGTATTTTTCCTTGTGTCTTCTATTTCTTTTTGCCATGGAACAATGAATGAAAACAGTAAACAAACAAAACCATGGAGCTGAACAGCACACACTTACTTGCTTCTTCGAAGATGCCTGCTGGTTATTTTCGTAAGCTTATCTCGACTAGTTTCTTGATATCTTGGAGAGCTATGTGTGTAATCGTTTCTCTAGTTTGAAGTATTGGAATAGCCGCCATTCACATTGTCCCCGTTACCTTGTGCTATCTGTGTGAGCTGCTGATATGTAATATAGATATGCAGAGGTATCACATACTGACCCGGACCAAAGGGGCAGATGATATAGCTGCTGCTAGACGTCTCCCAAGCGGAGATGTGGTTCTTACCTGTAGCTCTGGGACAAAGGATAAAGTAACGCAGAACGCAAGCCGATGGCTGCCACAGGCTTTTGGGAAGGAAGCAGTTATCAAACCAAGGACAATACCAGTCATTGCAAAGAGCATCGCAACTGCCCTGGCAGATCCTATCGCAAAGGACAAAATAACAATGGAGATCAACCGACAGAATCCAAAGACCAACGCCATGCAGGTTCGGATCCGCCGACCGAAGCACAACAGCCGCCGCACTACAGCTATTCTCGAGCTACCTAGCCAGGCAGAGGCCCTCTCATTATGCCAAGAGGGGTTAGTGATTAAA
>JADHKT010000027.1:171828-270827 GCA_019925285.1 Graphium sp. VPRI43844 | reverse complement strand
GTTTGGTAGGACCATTTCCCGTTGATGAATTTGGTTCCGTATGCGGCGAGACTGTTGAAGTCAGATGAGAGATTCTGTTGCAAAGGAATTTTGCTGAGGTTCTAGCCAACGTTGAAAACCCTCCCTTGGTTGGTTTCCGAGTTACGAACCGTTTCCAGTGCCGCTCTGGAACAGCCCAATATCCTCCCCGTACAAGTACGTCGACATCAAGGGTGGAGTGGAACATGAGAAGAGGGCTGGCTGGCCAAACAGAGTGGGCAAATCTTGGGGCAGTTTCCCCTTGGCTGCTTCTTCGTCCCACGTATTGGTCATCAATTTGGTTCCTTCTGGCAACAGCAGTATGGCGGTGAGGATCTCTAGCTTCCTATTTGCCCTGATACAGTATCCCACCGCCCGGGAGCAGAAGAATCAGTGCTACCCAAACGTTGGTGGAGGGCGGAAAGGCCGTAGGAGTATGCGGATTGGAAGACCCAACGAATCCTTCACCGCAAACCAATATACTCTGTAGCAAGAAGCCGTGATTAACAGAAGCGACTCTAGGCAGCCAAGTCTCGTCCTCGTGTCATTACAGGCAGGCTATGGCTTCACGGATTCATGCAAAGCCAAAAAGTCATATAGTGCAATGTATTGTACGTTTATATTTCCAGCCTCATAGCCAATGGTGTGTCTGATTCTAGTTTGACCTTGGATTGAGATGGTTGGTTATATACTCTTGGAACACCTTCCCGTTCCAGACACGCCCAGTTTTCTAACCCAGCCACTCATCACTCATTACCGTTGAATCCGAGTTTGACATGAAAGTCATACAAGCCGAAGGGGGTGTGGGACATTCCACAAGCCCTCTAAATAGGAAAAGAAGCAAGTGAAAGGCAAAAATAATAAACCAATGGGTACCATAATAGAAACGATTGATCACAGAAAGGAAAGAAAGCGTGTAGGGTGAGCAAGAAGGTGGTAAAAATAAAAAGAAACGCCTCCCATATTCTCTCTCTCTCTCTCGATGCAAGGCTGCTTCGGAGTGGCTCCAACATAGTTCAGATGGGTGCTAGAAGGAGAATTCTCAAAGTAGCTTGCAGCAGGAGATTCGGCTGTTTGACCAAAGGCCGGCATGGGGTCAAGCATTCCACTCTTCTTGCTGCCGGAAATTAAAGTAAGCGAGGGATGCCTTTCTCCCGTGTGCGGTTTACCCGAGAGGGCTCCTTCCGGGCATCTTGTCGGATGATTGCCGAGACCAATGCTCGCCAGTCGAGCGGTGGTGTACCTGTAGTCTCGCGAGAGGGGGCGGGGAAAGGGTGGTGAATCAAGTCGAGTACATATAGTAGTCGTGCCGGATATGTTTCAAACAGATTAAACAAAAATTGTAAAATGAAAGTGGTAGGTGAGAAAAGGAAATATGAAGGGGGATTGGATATCTTTGGTATTCCAAACACTTTCCATCCAGAGAAAGTAACTTGAAGGAAAGCCAGAATTAAAAAGAGAAGAAAAAAAGAAAATAGAAAGAATTAGTCAACCAGGGTATGCCTCCTAGTCTAGGCTTCTCCCAGCAAAGATGAAAAAAAAAGGGTGGGAGGCAGAGAATCGGCCAAGAAAAGGAAAAAAAAAAAAAAAAAAGGCAAAAGGGTATCCGAAGCAAGATTGTGTGATGAACTAGGCTCAGCACGTCTATCTCGCTAGAAGAAAAAGTCAAGTGCGAAGAAGAAGACGTAGTGAGGGGATTGTGTGAAACGCAGTCAGGTCTGCCATAGCAGGGGTGCGGCGGCGTCCCGTATGATTCGATAGAGGGGTGGTTGGTTGGAAGGAAGGATCGAAGCCCCTTGCGGGCTTCCTCGTAGAAGATGGCTTTGTAAATGTTGTCCCGGTTTCGAGGAGCAATTGCAGCTTGGCTCCGGGTCATAGGTGTTGGATATCGGTGGTGTCTCCTGATCCAGGCACTGGCGCTCCTGGGGGAGACATTAATTGCTATAAGTTCTCTCCCATCAGCTGGGAAGCCCGTTCACGACATGCCACAGGCGTGAATCCGGTCCCGAGCTTGTTAGCCACGATCCGCCATTTCTCGTTCTCGTAGTCTTGTAGTGCTGTTCGAAGCTTTTGGTCCTGGAGTGAACAAATTTCAATCAGTAACATGTCGTGCAGTAAGATTTAGTTCGGCGAACTGCTAAACATCGGTTTGACACAGAGAACAAGTCGTTTGGAAATCTGAACAACATACCGTTTCGTCTGTCCATTGTGTGGTTTTCGCCTTCAGCTTCGTACAGTACCGAACTTGCAACGTGCCCGACGATCTCCCTGGGAAAAAGTCGGCAATTTGTTTCCACGTCAGACTCTTGTTCTCTTTCAAGTCGATAAGGAGCTGGTCGTCTTCCGGAGTGAACTTGAGCTTCGGACCTCTGGGCCGCGGTGCTGGGAGAGGCATTCCCACTTGCCCAACAACACTAGGTGCGCCACCTCCTGGGTCGCCGTCTCTTCTCATCATTTTGGTGGGTGGGCCAGTATCCGGTAAGCGGTGGTGGTGATGGATCGGGGGTTGCTGTGGATGTCCATAAGGATCGATCGGGGTGTTCTGCATCCCATCGAGACCAGATTGTTCAAGATCAGTGATGCCAGGCACCGTCAGGTCCAAGTCGTCAGGACGTTGTCTCTTCGCAGACCCAGGGTGTGACGAGTGCGCAGTGTGCGACGGATGCGACGTCTGGGTGGGAGTCGTCATGGCCGGGTAGAGAGGTGTGACAACGGAGCCGGGAGGCCCGTAATGCGGCGTGCCGAGATGTCGCGTGTGGCCCATTTGCGAGGGATCCATCAAAACCTGGTGGGCGTGGTGCGCATGGTGTTGGGGCATGGCGGGGTGGTGCTGCTCCGAAGCATCATGAAGGCCCTGGGGTTGTCCGGGAGTGTGGTGAATCGGCGGGCGGTGTTGATGATGATGAGCCGACGAGTCATATCCGTGTTGTGCTTGACTTTGGGCGGACGTATGCGATTCCTGTGCGGAATAGTCGACATTGTAGTCCCCTACTCTATAATTGCCCGCCAGTGTGTCTCCGATGCATGGGTTCCGCCAGAGCGAACCGCTCTGGACGGCCGCCGGGCTCTGGATGGAAAGAATTTGATGAGATGAAGCCCTATCGGGCAGCGTCACGGGTGACGAGGGTTGAAGTTTCCGAAAGAGAGACGTGGTGGTGGTGTCAAAGGCGGCGCTTCGTATGAATCCCGTCCTGGCGGTTTGCGAGTCTTGATTGGGAGAATGCAACGTATAATCGGTTCACAATCCGCCTTCGACTGCTGAGTAAATGCACGCGTTCTTCAATCTATCTCTCTAGCTCTCTCTGCGTGTGTCGAAGAAAAAGAGAGTGTGTAGAATGTGTAAGTGTTGTGGGTGTGCACAGGTATGGAGGCTGGTGTGAGTGGAACACTGGGTAGGCGGTGACCATGTATTGTAAGCGGACGGTGGGAGACGCAGGTCTCTATAGGGCGGAAACGGCGAGGGATGGGCGACTCGGAACGGGGCCAGTGTAGACTGTCGTTGAATGGTCGTCTACCCTTGCTGGTACAAATCGACTTCTTGGGTCGTCTTTCGGAGTGCCAAAAGAAAAACAAGACAAGAGAGGGAAGGTGGCAATCATACTACCTTAATAGCTCTTAGAGAGAGGGACGAGATCAATTACAAGCGCTATCTCGTAGTTTGCGGCTACCATCTTCTGCTGCAAAGGAATACGGAGGAAAAAAAACTTTATCTCTGGTTGGTCTCAAGAGCAGCAAACCACTGGGCAAGGGTCGCATTATATCGTCTGATCTCCTAATAACCACCAGTCCCAATGAACAGTGTGGGTTTCCAAGTCTAGGTGTAGACGGGTACCCGAGGGCGCTGTTCATCTAACAAGTTAAAGCACATAAGGGATTTACCTTGTGCGAGACGTGTTTTGTTCCTGAGCTGGTTAGTTTGCGGAGCCTTGAGAGAGCCTTGGCCAGCCAGAGATGACGGTAGCATAATTTGGGGATCTTATGCTCTAGATGCCGGTTGAAGAAACAAGTCGCTGAAAAGCTACACCCCCCTCCCCGTTTTCTAGCCCCGGCCCTCGAAGGAGCACGCCCCCCCCGGTCGACCAAGACGGAGGTGGGGGGGGGGGGGGGGGATTGAGGAGGGGGCAGCCAACAGCCCCCCCGTCAAGGCGATCCAATGAACACAACCGCCTCAAGTGAATGATGGGATATGGAAGACCATCGGCGTAGCCGTCATCCTAGGGGGCTTTCCCTGTTTCTTCTCATAATAGAAACGCAAAATTGACAAGGCTCTCTCCAGCAAGGATTAGGCGAAGCTATCCTGAACCAACATAGCGATATTTGGCTGGCTATGGCTCTACGGAATAGGAAGAGAACCTGCGAATATGGGAATTTAAAGGGTCAGAGAATCTTGCACGTTCTTTGCTCGAAATTTTCTAGGATAAAATATACTTACTTGGCTGAAGGATTGGCAATCAATCGTTTCAAAGACTTGACCTTCCTGGAACAGTTTCATCTGTCAGTTGAGTTCACAACCCCTTAGTTTTTTTTCACTTTAACTTGTTGACAGCTAGTTTACCCCGTCTTCTCTTAATTCATAACGTTCTATACTTCGGCTCACGATGGCATACGTTTGTGGAGGATATCTCCCACTCGCGGCGAGATCGCATGGTGGTCGCACGCGCCCAAGAAGACTAGACACAATAATGGTAGATGCTGACAGATTGCCGAACGGCAAAAAAAGATAGCAAGGGACTGTTGATATGACAATGAGCTAACCCTCTCTGAAATAGGAGCTTAATGGGCGCCGCCTAGTGCTTAGTGGATGGCTCTACTCGGTAGAGTCAGGCTTGTCATACTGGAATGAACCTCCACGGGTCCCTTCTGTCCCGTGAGTGACTTTTTACTGGTCGACATCGAAAATGTTCAAATTTAGGGCCAGGCTAATATCACTGGATTGGGTCTCCCTGTAGCAAGGCGGCAACTTGTATGATGGGGATTTCACTTTGTTGTAAAATTTCTGGCTAAAAAAGGACCTCAGTGGATAGTTGGGTGGGAATGGTGGCCGAGCTCCCTGCAAGCCAACTGTTGCAGGATTTTCTTTTTGGCTGCCATTCTACGTCCACGCAAAGATAAGTCGTGCAAACCGAAGTAGAAGAGGCGTAACAGCAAACACAGAATCGCTCAACGTGCAAATGTGAGGAAGATCTGTACTGCGTAGTGGCGAGGCGTCTTTGCATAAACCAAATTCGTTTCAACAGGTCGTAATTAAAAGAGCAATTATGCTGAGTACCCACTACCAGGAACACTTCTAGAAGACGTAACGAGTGCTCCGGACAATGTTATTTTGTCTAGGGCGCAGGAACCCCTGTGCTGGAAAATTTGTTCATTGTCTGTGCGACCCGTTGGGAACCAGAGAAGGGGGCCGACTGGTACTGCGACACGATACTCCGTAGTTTTCATCAGAGGAGACCAGGGGCCAGGCAATTGTTTGCGATAAAACTGTAGGATTGTAGGGAACACCTCATAGGGATGGACGAGGCGAATGTCCGAGCAGACGAGGCGCAAGGCTGGTAATCTGGATATTCAGGAGAGTACAATCGGGCTCAGGAAAGGGGAAAAGGAGGCTGTCAATGGAAAGGCAGGACAGGGCAGGGGCCGAAGAGTACGGAGTACGTAGTAGAGTTAGGCGGAGAAGGAGGCGGGGAGGGAAACAGGGATAAGAGTTTGAGGATTGGCGATGGGTGGCATTCCCGCATCAAGTTTACTCCTTCCTAGGATACTCGCCAGCCACCACCTCTCGGAAAGGGGCGGCTCCGAGTCAATTGTGGCTTCCATCGTAGCAATGCTACGAACTTCTTAGAAAGAGATCGAGTTTACGAGGTCGAAGGAAAGAGCTACGGGGAGAAGAGACAAGTGGCCTGGCCGGCCCTAGTGGGGTCTGGTGGTCTGGCAGCTGTCACTTTCAGGGCCTCGCCGTCGCAGGCGCGGGAACTGGCTAGGTCATGAATGCAGGTACATGTATGTACATATGTAGCATGAAATCTTTGTGTGCCAAAAAAAATAAGCGAACAGCTATGCTACTAATAATACGGAGTATGACGATAAACCCGGACGACAAGACCAAGAACTTGTAAACTGCTCCGTAGTTTGCTCCGTAATTATGTACCATAATAATTACCACGTGTGCACTAAGTGATCGCCAAACTGCTTACCACATTGAGCAACAGTTGACCCAGCCCTGTAATTGCCCTCACAAATTTTGAAGAGAGCCCGCTGGATGGGGCACTCGGAATTAGCACCTTAAAGATGGCGCTGTCAGCTGGCCTCAGAGCTACGTCAATGGCAAAACTTATGGAGTCCTCCGCAATTGACCCAAGTCCCAGCTGTCGGAAATATCCTAGGACCCTAGACCAACAAGAATGCCACGTCAGTAAGCTGAATACCAGCCCGTCTCTTATGTATTGTGCTTTTTACGAAGTATTTGGGGTTCTTTTATCTTCTCAATTCCAAGCGAGAGAATGTCCGTCCTAAGCCAATAAAGCAACAGGCCGCAGTGACCCGCGAAGGAAATGAAAAATCCCTGCCGAGAAAATAACGCGGGTGCCGGCTTTCAAACCGGGTTATACAAGGACGGCAGAAACGGGGGGATGCCAACAGAGAGGGCGGAGGGCGCCCAAAGGACGAGTCGCAGGTGATAACAGGGGAAGCAAGCCGATTCGCAGCATCAGCTAATACACTTGCCGTTCTCGACCAAATATCGACAGCGGCACGCCAGGAGGCTCGGCCAAGGACCAAAGGACCCAGGGAGCCTACCAAAGTAACCAGAGAGAGCAGTCTACCTACTCCATACAATACTCCATACAGCACTCTATACAATGCAGGGGCGGGAAGGGGGGGCGAGATCTGTTCCATGAAGCTGAGTTCGCCCTTTCTTCCGACGGACTATTAATACAGAGTGGTCAATAACAGGAGGCCCGATCAACTGGTTACACATTGGAAGCCCTTTGGAAATCTCCTACGGAGTAAAAATGTACTTGTAAATTGGGCAGTTAATAGCAGCCTATTAATATCGGTGTAGTCCGTACGGAGGGAGTAAACTAGTTTACAGTTCAAGTGCCGACCCACCATACCCTGTTTGATCTGGCGCAAGACCCAGCCAGGGGGGCCGGGGGTAGCTTGCTATGCAAACTTTCACGGAATGACCGGACAGAGTGCCTCGAGCCTCGAGAGACAGCGATATAGCTATCGATTAGAGATGGGTGCAACGATAGGGTCACGCCAAAAGTTCCTCATTCCCGCCCTTGTGTTCCCGTCCGTCAGGGCCCAAGCCCGCAATGGCGAGCTTCGATTTCGATGGGGGTAGGTTCTTTCTTAGTGACTAGTACTCCGTAATAGGTGGAGAATTGTACAAGGTTAGGAAATTGCCAGTTCATGCAAAGTTTACTTTTGCATATCGCCACTGCCACGTCTGTCCAACACTGCATTGAACAGCACAACAGTCACAATTTCATAACATTCGAGGGGGGTCATAGTGCATGCATAGCTGTGCATTGCGCAGATGCATAAAGCGGATGAACAAAATTGTAGAGGAGGTGGCGCAAACAAAGGAACAGGGACATGCCGACACAAACAAGTTCGAATATTTGAGCGTGGCCACAACAGACGAGCCCTAATGTTCCCAACTAGCCCCTCTCCATCTCAAGGATTCGTACTCCGTAATTATTAGTTGATGGTTTATAATAAGAGATCGAAATATTACGGAGTAAACGAATCAATAAATAGAAATGTTCTATCTGGCTTCTAGTGCTCGGGAAGCCAGACAGGGGTTCAGTGCTGGTACCTGTCCGTTGACCACCTTGGAACTGGCTTGAAAAAGTACTCCATAAACTTTGACTCTTATTGATGCGAGCCAGCCATCAACTCTGATATTGATAATGGGTAACATGAAATGAGCCGTCCTAACCTGGAAATTTCTTTGCTTGGTTCTTTTAGCTTCCCTCTATTACCGCCGATATGGCTGTCTTTTTTTCCCGCCTTGCCCTATCTGTCTGTCCTACTGTGTGTGACCTGGTCCTTTGCCTGGGGGGTGCCTAAATAGAGGTCTTGCTCCGTTTAGTAAACTAGACCACGGAATTTAGCGCACCAGATAGTTGGGTTTTTGACAAATCACCCCCCTTGTTCCTGGGCTTGAGCTTGCGTTTTAGTGTGTTGAACTTTAAATGAACAAGATCAACGCCCCTCTCTTTTTTTTGGTTGGTACTCCGTATGACGACTTATTTTTATCCATCCACGATACTCCGTACTCTAAGCTCTAGGTAGGTGCCCTCAGCGATGGTCAACTCCAGCATCGACACTGTTGTGAAGTTTAACCGAGGAAATGCCAGCATCTCGCCAGTATTCGAAAAGAAATAAACAAAAACGTGTGTGTCAGAGGCCGTGCTCAGCCGCGATATCATCCACTGTGTACTCTCCTCTACCATATCACGTATCACGCGACACAAAGTGTTAAGGCTGTCCAGCCTCTCCAATTCCCCAATTCCCCAATTCCCGTATTGGATCGGCTCCGTAAACCACAGACGAATATTCGAAAGAACAAAGCGTGGGTCATCGGCCATTCCGCTCAAATCTCGAATTTTCAATCTCGCTCAGGCCCAGGAGGAAGGGGAGAAATACGGAGTAGCTTACGAGGAAATGTGATGCATGAACGCATAAAAGTTGCAAATTTAAAAAGATTCCATAATCCATAAATATCCCAAATCCACTGGCCCACAATTGGCTCCGCATGGGGCGGGCTGGATTTGACAGCTCAATTTCCCTTTTAGAGGGACCAGCTCACTAATAAATCGATAAGCGGCAAGGCGGTTTAGTGGCGGTTTAGCGGTCCAGCACTTCCCCCCCGCCCCAAGCCGCCGCCCCAAATGTCAAATGCCTGCCGTATGCCAGGTCATTGGCGTGTGCGGTAAGTTGCCTTGCATGGGGGGGGCTCAACCACTCCATCCGGAATGCTCCCCTATCCCCAAGAGTTCTTCCCCTACGGTTCTTCCTCCATGATACCCCCTATCTACGCCATCCCACGTCATGCTCTTCTAGGTCATGGACTGTACATCTCCGTATTGACGGAGTGAGCTGGCTCTCGCCTTGTCGCCTTGTGTCCCCTAGCCCTCCGTCGGGGCCCACAGCCCGACCTTCTTTCCTTCTAGATGCTCGGGGTAGCAAGGGTGCCTAGGAGGAGGCCATAGATATCGCCCCCTCCTCGATACGGAGTATTGGGCCTTGATCTGTCTTGGGGAAGGAAAAAGGAGTGCGAGGCGGAAATTGATTCTTATGCGACCTGAGAGGAAGCGGGATATGGAAGTGTTCTTTTCAGCTCCCAGCCAGTTCTGTAATCTCCTTGTCTCTGTAACCATACAGCTGGAACTCTATGTTGATATATCTCGGTTGCGAGAGTGTGACTAGTCTAAAGACAAGTCTATCAGCTGAATGGGGACCGAGTATTATATCCTCCCTGCGCTGGCTGCACCAACCAAGACGCACCAAGAAAAAGGGAAACGAAACAGAAAAGCTAAATGAAAAAGAACGGGGAAACGCTTCAAAAAAGTTTCTCCTTTGCCGTTCCCTCAGCCTGCACACACCCCTCTCCTTTCCAGCCTTCGCGGGGTAGCTTGATGACCGCACATCACACACAATACAGCACCGGATAGTTGAAAATCGATCCCACAATCGCCGCGAACCTTATCCAATTGAGCCGTAACCGCAAACCTCTGGTTAGAGGTGTGAAAACAACCTTTTTCGCCTTCCGCCTTGTTTTGTTATTATTCAACTCTCTCTTTCAATCTCATTGGTGCAATGGCAAGTGAGCTGAAAATGAAAACGTGTTGCTGAAGATCTTTTCATGATCGTCTCTTACTCAGCTCTCACCAATTCTGAGCTGATGCGAGCTTGGGGAAGATACTCTTCTCTCCCATCTCTCCCATGAGAGCACGTTATCGACACCATGTATAAACATTCATTCATGTTTAGTATTCGGCTTATGTGTGCGCGACCAAACATCAGTTCAATACTCATTCGTTGATAAAAACATGAACTCGAAAGGATGTATCTAGGAGAAAACCGCTCTACTCAGGGTCTCATCGTCCGCATTCTAGTATTCATAGAAACCCCAATTCATAGAAGGAATTCTCAGGAGTGATGAGAAGAGAATCAACTACATACTCATTTATCCCATCTTCTTTTCGTTTTCCTCTCGGCCCTATTTCCGGCATATTGGATCGGTCAAAATTCCTTAGACCGCTTCAAGACTGTGATAGCAAGGCGTCGATCAAACAAGATGGCAGAGGTAGACAAAACATATGACCACATAGGGGAAATCAACAATATAGGAGCCCGTGTGCATTTCGCTGCCCTGAGAAGCGACTTGTGCTTGATTGTCGCCAGGTGTCAATCCCTTGGTTCTGTCGTGTGCGCCTCACTTTTGCAGTCTAGTGTAACGAAAGAAAGAAATTATATCGCCTGACAGATTAGAAAGGCCAATGAAACTATCAAGCCAAAATGTACATGAAATAATATAACAACCCCTTGTCCCGATAAGCTCACAATATGATTGCAACCTCGTGCCAGCTATGACCTTCATTTTTGCTACACCAAGCCCAAGTGGCCGAGACAGCAAAGACAAGAGAGAAAAAAAAAACACATTGCGAGGTTCCGTTTTTCAGTAATCGTCTCGTGATTGTCGTCGTCGTCGGATCCGTCCCTGCATGCTTGTTTCTACACTCACCCCACTATCGCATCAGCACCTCTCTCTCGCACACATACATGTACACGCCCACAATCCCAACTTGGCAATCCTCCCTAGCACATTCTCCCGTCGTTTTGCTTCCTGTTTCGTTCCCATTCCGGCTTGCCGCTCTTCTTTTGACCTGAGTTGGAGGACAAGAAAGGGTATCAGGGCTGTGCTGGGACTTGTTTATCCATTTCCGTTCCGCATTTCCTCATAAGGCTGCCCAGCTAATTCATCGTTGTTTTGCATGTCCGTGTGACAAGGCACATGGACCTGGAAGTTGAATTTTCTGCTACACGTCGCATCCAACTGGGTTCATCATCCAGTCTCGGCTCTTAAGCGAAATTGTCGGCCCTGTCGACCCAGATATCCTCCAACTCCGCAAAGCTGTGGAAGTGGATCGGACGGTGACTTTCGCTGTAGAAAGGCAGCGGGTTGTCGAGCTTCACACGTACAGGCTTCTTTTCAAGGCCAGCAAAGGCGCTGCCCATAAAACTGTAGTTCCAAGCCCCTAGCTCGGGGACCAGGAAGAAGCCGCGGAAGCGAGGACTGAGTAGGAGTTTGCGCTTCTCGCCCATTGTAGTTGTAAAGCCTTGAGGTTGGTCACTACCCGTATCCTTGTTCTCCACACCCCACTTGTAGCCCTGAGGCGTGAGGCCCCAAGCAGAAAGTGTAGCACTGCCCGATGTGAACGCTACCGATACAGTTATGGTGTTCTCGCTTTCCGACCACGAAGGGTGAGCATCCAAAAGCCGGGCATGCTCCGTCACATCCATGGCCGACATGTACGGCAGCTCACTGCCTGATGTGGTGTGGATTATGCCAAGGGGTTCCATGCCGTCGAGATACTCGTGCTGCGGCAGCTTTTGGGGAAGTTGTACGTTTCGCAGACCGCCAATTTGCGGCACCATGACGATACACTTGATCTCCTTGACTTGGTCGTTATCCGGGGCGGATGATCCGTACAAGTAGCCGGCAACCTGAACCCGGAGATCCGCTATCGTGATGAAGCGCCGAAGGATATTGTTAGGCATGACATACGTAATGTCATCAACTTCGTTGTCCATGGATGAGACATAGATTTGTTTCGCCTTGCTGCGCAGATTCGAAGTTGCGATGGCGCGAGTTCGCCACTCCGTCTTGGAAGCAAAAGTCTGCTGCTCAAATTGTGACGTTGTGGTGACGATGATCTCCTCTCCGTGAACGTTCTGCGTCTTGGTGGTTACGGCGGTGAGTTGTTGCTGCTCCTGTTGCTGCTTCTCGATCTCGGCAGCCTGCTGGCGTTGCATGGATGGGGCCGAAATCTCCATACCGAGGATGATGTCTCGTACTTCGCTGCTCGTCAAGCTGGAGACGTTGACATTGTTCTTCTTTCCGTAGTCATTCAAAATGAGATCGCGCAGTTGCGTTTCAATCTTGATCCAATCCTCATCTGAGAGCGTGGGCCAAATCTGGTGGTCCTGGGTAATAACCGATTTGTCTGGCCGCAAAATAAGTTTTGTCTTGTCTTGGTTGACATGGAGTGATCGGAGAATGAGGATGAGACGAGAGAAGGCAGTGTAGGACGAAATGGTCTTGAGCCATTCGTCGTAAAGGTTGAAGAGAACCATCTGTGGCTCGGTAGCACGTAAAATCATATCACCAAGCTTCTCGACCTTCATTGCTGCCTGGAACGGAAGTTGTAACTCGGATGCCCGGATGGAGATGTTCGGGAAATCTAGTAAGTGAACCTCAAGAGGATCAAGTAGACCCTTACGGGTGACAATGAGCTGTCTAGGCTGCTCCTCAGCAGGAAGTGATCGGATCAGAGCTGCAACTTCTTCAGCAGTTTTCCATTTCGCTAACTGTCCCAGGCGTTTCTGACCCGCCCAGACGCTCGTGTGAATGATTTTGAGGAAGAGTTGGCCAGTCCGCGGGTTGAAAATGAAAATGGCACCATTGATTGGTTTGGTTGTCAAATTGCCCTCAAACGTCTTGTGGATCGTGACACGATAGACATTAGTGTCATCAATGAACAACTGTGTCTGGTTGCTGAATAGTTCCGAATAGTTTTGTGAGTTGAGGAACTCTTGGTTGTTCTCGGAGGCGTACAACTGGAGACCCTTGCGGATACGCTCTCGAAGAACGTAGAGAGCCGGGTTCGCCTTCATGATCTTCGCCATGGCTTGTTGCATCAGAATCTTGAGACCGGGGAAGTACATGCCGTATGCCGAGTATAGATTGTATGCAAGATCGATACCAATCATCAGACCAAAGGCAGAAGGGTAGATACTCGAGCTGTCTGTTGTATAGTCCAGGTACTTCGCTCGAGTGTACCGCTCAATGTCGTGGGAGTCGTAATCTCCGTAACGAAGTTGCACGTCGATCCAGAATTTGTTCGTCGTATTTGGCTCGATGACGTCTTTGTTGTCGTAAAGGGGAGACGGTCGGCTAACATTCCACTTCTGGCTTGCAAAGAGGAGAATATCAGCACAAGAGCTGTTCATCTTGTACGATTTACGAGGGTGGATGGTTTCTTTTTGCACAGTCTCGATGCCTAGCGACTCTAGTTCCTGATCAAACACTTGACAAAGATCCATAACCACAGACTCGTGAATCTTCTGCCATAAATGGGCACGGAAAATCTGAATCAAGGAGATCTTGAGTGTTGGAATCTTTCCGTGAAGGAAGATACCTGTGAGATCGAGCTGAACCTGGAAACCGACATAGACGTTGGCTCGATTAATCGTCGGCGACCACCACAGAGTAAAGCGACGGTTAGGGATTTGATTGAGACCCGAACGCTGGGCGTTGGTCAGCTTCTTGAACTTCATCGACTCCTCGAAACCCGACGCCTTTTCCCAGAAGAGACCTTCCCAGGATGCGAAGGCGGTGGCTTTGAATAGGGTATGCTCGAGAATAGTTTCAACACCGCCCAGTGCTTGGATGACGTCTGTCCTGTAAGCGTTTAGGTTCCAAAGCTTGCCATCGTGTCGCTGGCTTGTCCACCAGAACGGATTATTCTTCATTAGTTGATACATCTTGAACTCCGCACGGGCACGATAACCCTTGTCGAAGCTTAGAGTACTCCTGTCCTTCTGGAAAAGGGTGTTGATTCTGGGGAGGCCTCGGTCCCAGCTGTCTTCCAAATCTTCCAGTGTAAGTCGGCGGTTTTGCTGGTTAGCCTCCATCCGCTTCTGAGAGTATTCGGTCCACACGCGTTGCGAGTCAATGAATTCTGCTTCCCAAGGCACAATATAACGGAAAATGTTGGGAATTAAAGTCTCTTCATCATGCGTCATGCCAGCTCGGTAGTGTGTGACGCCGGTATCTGTCTGCTTCGACCAGCGCTTGTCACTAGCAGGAATGAGGATGTGTGACCCAGATATCATACCCAGCCCACCGAGTTCCTTTGGTGTGTAAAAGACGGCGGGGGGGAAGCGAGATGGCATCTTAGAATTTAGACCAATCTTGACTCGGGTTTGAATTTTCGTCTCGCATTTGACAATTGTGTCAAGCAAATCAACTGTCGAGACAGCAGCTTCACGATAGTATGTGAAGAGGGCAATCAGGGCCGTGTTCCACTTGTTTGCAATCTTGGTGAATGTTGTAGATCCTGAAGACATGAGGATTTGGCGAATTCTGTTGTTGAACTTTTGGATGTCCTCTTCGGTTACCTGGAGAAAGGCATATGCGGTGCGCTCCTTGGTCGTATTTTCGACGAGGGACCAAACGCTGTCTTTGATGGAGAACTCCTCGTTGTTGTTTCGACATTTCGGTAGGATACGAACCTCAAACCCAGACATGGAGAAGAGTAGATTGGGATTGTCCCTGCTATACACGCTGACAAAGCTGTCGTCCCATTCGATTGTGGTGACGGAACGCGGCAGGCGATTCTTAAAGTCCCAGAAGACAGCACGGCCAAGGTTAACGTCGTGGCGCATGAGGCGCATGCGGCAGTCACGAGGCCAGCACTTCTTGCTCTTGTAACCAATTACGTTCTCGAAGTTAGGGTCAGGCTGTTCTGTCAAAAACCGTTGAATCAGGTCGCGCGACTCTTCAGCAGTGAAGCGTAAGAAAATCCAGATTTTGTCAATGTAACGAGAGTACAGTCTGATGGGATGTCGAGTCTCCGTTTCCCGGTCACGGAACTGGAGGAAATCATTGGGGCTTTGCGGCGGGCCGTCAATTTCACTTGCACGCTGAGGGCCAAGCAGAAGAAGATCTAAGACAAGACCGTAGTACTGGAAAACAAATGCTGAGAACTGAAGGCCGCGGATCATACCATAGCTATTGACGTGGTTCATATCTTTGTAGGTGAGCTGCACGTTGTTCTTGGCCGTAATGTAGTCCGCAAGGTTATGGTCCATAATTAGCCGAAGCAGAGAGTTTAGCAACGTCAGCTCAACCTTCTCATAAACCTTCGACAGCTCAGTTTCAATCAGGACGTTGCATTCGCCATTTTCAGTTTCCCAGACGCGGTCCAGGTTATTGATACCTTGGGCCCATTTGTACACCAAAAGAGGTGGCACTTCTGAGTCGGAAGGCTTGATCCAAGCAGGGAAAAGATGGCGCTGGTCGGCCTGGTACCAAAGATACTGATCCAAATACGCATCACTGATCTTCTCCATGGGTTCAATATCGTACACTGGATTGATGGTGCTGTAGTTGTCGTTCATATCAATGCTAACCTCCTTGAATGCTCGCTGAGTAAGAAGGAATCGTTTGATTCGCTCTAAAGTGGTACCTGGACTGTCATATGCCTGTTCGATTAGAGCTAACTCTTCTCGTTGGCTTTGGTTCAGGCGTCCCTTGACAGAGTATGACTCGCGAAGTCTTTCGAGGGCGAGGATGAGGATCTTGGTGTCATGCTTGTACGAGACACTGGGGAAGGGAATTGGGGTGAATTTTCGAGATTCAAGCCAGTGAACCGTGGTAGTGTAAATCGCAACAGCCTCTTCGGAAGATACGTATGGGCCGTCCTTCATATGGTTGTGCTGCCTCTCTTGCTCTGCCTTTAGCCAAAGTCGAGTTAGGCGACCGACGTTCTTCTTGGCAACTGTCTTATCCACGGTTGCGCCTCTGCGGATACGTTCGCGGTTGTAGTGGGCCACGGAAATCCACCAATCAGCCTTGGCTTTGACATATCTAAGGATGATGTTCTCGATAGGCGCGGGGAGACCTGGGACCTTCCAAGGAATATTGCTCTTCCAACAGCGCCACGCTTCCGAAAGATGTTGAAGTACCGTATTGACTTTGTTCTGTTTGATGCCTTCAGGCATCATGTCCATCAGATCGGACATTACAGAGGCTCTGAGTTCTAAATCGAAATGCGATTCAACTCGCTGCTTTGTCACCGTCTTCGCTACTCCCTTGCTGTGGCGGCCCTCAAACTGGCGCGAGAGCAGGTTCCCAAGCCACTTTTCCAAAAGGGGAATGATGCCACGCATGAAAAAGAGCCAAACTCGCCAAGCAGGTGCCCAGAATCCACAGCCAGGTCCTTTGCCGACAGGTGCGACGTTGAAACGGTAGTAGATCAAGTGCTTCAGATCCTTGCAGGATCGAATCTGGTGCATAAGCTTGTACTTGTATCGATACATACCCGTCAATTGGCCGACATGATTGAACGCATACAAGATACCATCAGCCAGTTGAAAGGCATCAATGTTGCCTAATCGGTACTGGACCTGGGCATCGACAATGAGCTTGGTAAGGCGAAGAATTTCGCGCATCAGATGGAAGGCGTTTCCAAATCTGGACTTTTTGCGCTCCTTGGTGGTGAGGGTTTTGACAGGCTTCAGGTTGAAGTTGTAGTCAAGATGGAGGTACGTTAAATTTTTGCGATGGATAAGCAGGTTGAGCATGTTAAAGCCTTGTCGGCACACTTGAAGGCCTGCCTCTACCCAGTCAATAGTTGTTTGCTGGAAGAATTTGGTTTGCTTGAGCGATCGTAACAAGTCCTGCTTGTTCTGCGACTTTGGCTTGGACTTGTGAAGTTCATTCAACACGTAAGTCTTGAGCAGTTTTTGATAACTCACTCGAACTTTGACAGGGGGGCGATCCATAGGAGGATGTTCGAGATACCAGTGTTTGATAAGGGGCACGTCCTGCGCCCGAACCATCTTCCCAGAGCGTCGGTCGAAGGGAAATGGGGCCCATAGAAGCTCAATAGCCTCAGTAAGGTCTGGAGGAGCGAGGTCTTCCTCAGATAGAAAAGGCTCTAGATCAGCTGGAAGCTCAAATGCAACGTCTTCTGGTTCCTCATCGTTCCCCGGGCCAAATAATTCATCCTCGTGGCTGATATCAACATTTTTAGGCTTCACTGTTCGGGAGGAGATAACGTTGATGCGACGGTCAAAATGGAAGGCGGGTAGATCGGGAGATTCTGAGCGCAGGAACGTCGCCTGTGGGTATGAATGCCACGCTAAATGGACACTTCTTGGTAGGGAATTGTATAAATAGGGGTAGGCAACGCGATATTCGGTACGGGTGGGGTTTCGGAAAATGATTCTGTCAATGGCATTGAACTCGCCAAAGTCTTCGTCGTTGGGATCAATATCCTTATAAAGGGGCTCAAATCGAGGGCCGCCGGGAAGGGCGACATTCAGGGCCTTGGCGGTCAAAAAGTTTTTCAGGTCAAACAAGTAGAAGTAGTTCTTATCAACCACTTCAGAGATGAGCGGCCTACTCAAGCGAAACAGGGCAGCCATTTGAGGGAGAGTCAAGTTCCATTTTTTGTAGCTGGGACCGTTCACATGAGACGTGTCCACGAGTGCCCGGTGGTCGTAGAACCATTCATAGATCGCCGCATCGTCTTCTTCGTCGAGATCGAACTGGATCGGCTCCATAGGCTCGACATCCTCCAGATTCTCAGTCCAAGACAGGGGAGGTTCTTCGTCGTCAAAGGGTGGAAAACGCATTCGCTTAAACAATCGTCGATCTTGTTTTTCTCTCCGCATGTACACCCACATCATTGCCCATTGGGCAAAGAAGACAGGTTCAATAACACGAGGTATTTCATTGACCAAGGTCAGACACCCGTTGACGTGATATAGCACTTTGACTTCCCTGGCGGATTCCCAAGGCATTGGCATATTCTCTAGAAGCTTAAGGACGGCATGCGGCATAAATTTGAGCGCACCGAGATAGCTGCGTTTGTCACTTGTATACTTTTTCTGCGAGACATCTCCAATATCCTTGACGATCTTGCGCAAGTGCTCGGGAGGCATGTCGGCCTTTTGGCTTTCGACGAAGCCGCTCTTGCGCTTCTCGCTGAATCGGTTCCGCCGCTCTCGTAGCCATTCCTTCTTTTTCTGTTCAAGCTTAGCGAGGTGGGGGTTGGCAGATGGTCGGTACCCCGGGGGGGGAGGAGCGGGAGTTGCAGGAGGAGGTGGAAGCGAGGATGATGGTGGAGGAGGCGGCGGCGGCGGTGGCGGGGGGGGGCCCCAACCCGGGGGGGGAGGAGGAGGTAATGAAGACATAGTAGCTCGTCGTCGCACGACGCGACTGTCGCGATCGCGTCGTTCAGTACCAGGAGCGGATGCTGCTTATCAAACACAAGAGTTCTTGACCAAAAGACGACTCTCAAGATGATATTAGATGAAAACAACGGGTAAAACACTTGGGGGCGATGGTAACAGGTGCGAATTCAACGTGGCCCCCTTTGGTGGTGTTGGTATATGAAAAGTGTGATCTTGGTTTTTTTTCTCCCTCTAGTCTACGGGACCTCATCATCACGTTGATGAGTCAGCGAAAATTAGTCATCACATCTCTTCTGAGGCGACCTGAGCAAGAGAACTCATGATACTCCGTACTGAGTTAAATCCTGGCCCTGGTTATTTTCAATGCTATAGATCTGATTACTTCCAGTTTTAATCTTTTCCCCCCTCGATCTACACGTACTATGAATTTCTGTAGCCATACAGCCTTATTTGCAGGCCTTTACTTCCATTTGCATATTACCTGACAGCCCTGGACAAGTAAGGAATTGTGTTGTTTAAAACGGTTTACTGATTATCCAGAAGGTTGCTACAAAATGGGAGAAAGTTAAGTGCATCCCAATATGTGTAATATATTCGTGGACAGCCCGTGCAGGTTAAAGGCTTTAACTTTCCTCACCAAGATTTGCATCTGGCTTGGACCCAAGACATTGCCAAAACTCACTTGTGCTAGCTGGTATATATCAAGAAGGTTTCAACCCAAAGAAAAAAAATGTTACCCCCAAGACCTTAGAAGTCGCGTTTGGCATAGCGGATTTGTGGTGAGATTGCTTGTGAGTATGAGGGGCTAGCAGGCCATGGGCCAAACATCTAGGCGGGGTATAAGGGAAAATATCTATTGCCGAAAAAAAAGTATTGTCATATGGGATTGATTGTAGCAGTAGCCTGAGTTGGCTCGTCAACTCAAAGGATACAACCGACGTCCATCTAATTGTACATATATCGCGCTCCTTGGGAGCGAGATTTCCCACGGTTGCATTATTGGTTTCGAACATTCTTGGCGGCTTGCTTCAAGTTCCAGTTGCACTCCTCGTACGCTCGGCCAGCGCCAAATCCAACACCCACAAAGGCGGGCCAAGCTCGGCGTTTGAAAATCAGAACGGAAAAGACGACACCGAATCCGAGACCGAGGGTTGACTTAACGAGAAGATTGGAAAGACATCGATCCCACTAATAAAAATATGGTTAGCATTCAAAATATATATTCGACTGATGGGTGTGCGCAGTGCCAACCTTCTCATTGAGGAGCGCCTCGCTCACGGGGCGCGATACAGCAGAACTTTGGGCTGAAGGAGATGACATCGTGAAATTCTAGCAAGTTCGATTGAAATGTTAGATGCGTTTCAGACTCATTCCAATAGATCATACTAACCCGATTGGAAACTTTAGTCCAGTCTGTACGGATTGTGGCGTTGGTCGATATGGGATCGGTATCAAGCGAATTGATCGTATTTGGTAGAAACGAGGTCGCGATTGATTATCTTGCAGATGCATGAGTCTACCCGAAAGCGGTGAGTCGTCAAATTTGGCAGAATTGAAAAAAGTTATGGGGCTGTCCCGAATTCGAGCACCTCATTGGTGGGGTGAAGGTTTTTGGTAGCAACTATGTAATTTTGCTTGATGCAGCAGTTGCGATTCAAGAGACGTTCCTATTCTGCTTTGTTCGAACCCTTCTCTTCTTATAAATCATCTTCTTTTATCTTTTATAAAGGGGGATTTTTTTGGTCACTTCCCATATCATATACTTGTCGAGTTATCTTATCTAAAACACCAATTTACAAGCCTACTTGCACAATACCAAAGAGAGGGTCTAGATAAAAATTTCGCCAAAATGGCGTTAAGAGTATGATATCTCATTTGCTTTGCCTGGGTTTGTTTTTTCTTCTCTATTAAATCCGCTAATCAGGAATATCTAGGCAATGCCTTCAGGGGCACTGGTCAAACTGGTGAGAAATCTTGACCGTGGGGAAGACAAGTCGGTCAACGAAAGAATATCCGAGCTATGGCATGCTCTCTCAACAGCCCCCGTCACCCAGTTTTTCGCCGTTGAAGAGAGTGCATTGAGATGGCTACTGAGAATGATGCACCCCAAGACCAGCTCTCCGGAAACCGCTGAGCTCGTCAGAAGACACCCGTTCACTTGGAATATAATCGAGTGTGTATTCCCTAGAGTGCCGCTATTCTCGCTAGCCAAAGCCCTCGCAGATAGACGATTTTTTACAATCTTACAGCATACTGTCAATGACGCGTCTAAGCCTTCCGTACCTACATCTACTACCTCGCTTGGCCAGCAAGAGAAGCCTTCGCTCGCCCGTTTTGAACTTGCCAACCTGAGAACACCGGAAGGCTGCGTAAAGACAACAGAGGCCCTTTTGTTGGCACTGCAATCCCTTCTCTCTCGAATCAACTCATCCACCGGATCCACGCGCGATCTGATCGGTGCAGAACACGTTCGATCCCTTTTCAACTCATCCTCTTCTGAAACGGCAGCATTGCTATCTCCACTGCTCACAATATGCCATTTGTCTCTTGACACACCCGCAGAGGAGCCTCTCCAGAGTCAAGCATCATGGATCAAATTAATATCGGCTATCTGGGATTTACGCCGTCATTCTGATAGCAAAGCCCTTGAAGTCTGCACTCATCTTTCTAGGCCTGCCCTGCTCCTGTGGTCTACCGTCAACAACATCACGCATTCTGCTGTAACAAGTGCTGATCATAACCTAGCCATGCTGTGGGAGAGAGATCTTACTTCCTTCCTGGTTCGCAACCTAATACTTCCGGCCCGCACTGAATACCTGCATCGATCTACGCTTGAAATACTCACAATGACTATGGCAATATCCGAAAGGCAGTGTTTAGTATCCTCACGAGCACTTTTCAATCTATCCACATTAGCCCCGCCTCCCATTGAACTCGATTCGCAGGAACAAAGCGTTAATAGATGGATATCTGAGGTTCTGAAGATCGTAGAGGCCCCCCTCAGAAATGAGGACCCTATTGCTCGTGCAAAGGAAATGGAAATGATCCTGGCCTGCGCTGCTGACAAGCGCATCCGGCTAGATGAGCAAACCCTTTATCGGATTTGCTTCGAGTACGCCATTCCGTTGAGCCCGACTAGGTGGGCGATTTTATCCAATGCTCTTATCTGTGAACCGGATACACTCTTTTATCAATCTGAAGAGGATAGCGTGTCCTTAGTGGACACAATATTCGGCAAAATATCAGAGATTCGGGACCAACTCCAACCAGACGTGCAAATTCAAGTTCTCAAGACCATGGAGTCCTGTGTTCAATCGTTCGTCAATTCAAGGAGCATGGGCGATTTCTTTCAGAAATGGTATACCCAGGTATGCCGTGGCGAGAATATAAGGAATACAGAACGATCAAGAATCCTAAGTCCCTGGTTGTCTGACGAATTTCGATACCGGCCTGGACCTCTCGATGCGATAGGATCTTCGATGACAACCAAACAAATTGTTGACTTACTTCATTGGATGAGAGATCAAAGGCCCATCCGAGTTGACTCTTTGTATGTTCTACTTGATGCGATTTCGTTTCGTCTGAAAGACTCGGGATATTCATCAATTATTGGCATGGAGATGATCGATCTAGTCTTGCGAACGATATCCTTCGAAGATCTTTCGTCCGAAATCCGATCCCTTCGCTGGTGTATTTTATCACAGGCGATAAAATGGGTTGATCCGGATCAAAGGGATGCGACTTGGGTCATACTAAAACCTGCTTTAGCTGTGGCACTTGAGAGTGGTAATTTCTGCGATGTGGACACCATGAAAGCCTTCATGTTGGCTACAGAAATTTGGGTGTCTATGGCGCCAGATGGGGCTTATATAGACCAGGCGGCAGATATTGTGCGAGCGGGACTCAAACGCCTCTCTCGCGAGGCTTCGCAATGGACCCAGAAAACAACCACGGCCAGCTTTTCCGCAAGATTTGTGCTACCATACGCCTCAAGAATATCCAATCAGATTTTCCTGGGTGAGGAAGATTGCCTTGACTGGTATCTGGGGCAAGTACTTCTAGGGCCTTCAAAAATACTACAGTTAGTGAAACGGAGCACATTCCAAACATGGCTTTTCATCTACTAACTCGAATAGGATGCTCTCAAACACGTCCCCCGCAAGAGATACACTCGCTCAAGCTTCTGGATCTAGTCGCGCAAGTATACCAGATCTTCTTGAAGCTGTTTTCTCAGGTTTCGAAACGGAGTCGAATAGTAGCACGTCACTAGACTGCCTCTTTAACGCGATACTTATCAACGAAAACAACATGAATGACCGAGACTTGCATCGTATGTTTCACATTCAACTCACTTGCCTGCTCTGTTTATTTGATACTTCTAGCCAGTTACTGACTTAGGTCTATAGCCCTTATTGTGAGTCGCTTGGTGAAAATTCTAAGTATTCGACTTCCTAGCGCCGAGGATAGTAGTTCGGAATGTTTAAGAATCATTCTGCGCGTCCCTGAAGAATGCATCACCAGATCACAAAGAGAAGAAATCTCGGGTGCACTTGTTAAACATGTTCGCGGGCTTGGCAAAAATGGCAAACACTTGTCGCTCCAGTGGTGGAAGCTGACATTAGCTACACTTACAAAAATGATGCGGCGCCCAACCTTCTATCCAGTAAGGTCTTCTTGGAAGATAGTGTCATTTGGCACCAACAAGCTCACCGTTTTGATAGGATATGACTTTTGATGACCTGGTTATTCTTGCCGACATTCTGAACATCTCATTAGCGCACAGGGCTGTCACTGAGAATGCCAATTTGACAAGCGGGTTATCGCTAATGTATCTAGAACTTGCAATGGTCTCGATCCAGTATGCCCCCCCATTCTCTCATAATTAGTTATATCTTGTTTTGGGGGTCAAGGCTGCACTGCTAACATTATCTTTAGACAAATAACACAGAACATGGATGTTCGGGCTATGAGCTATTTGGGACAAATACCATCGTTCATTTCCGATCCACACTGGGAGAATGAAAATATGAAGAATATACATCTACGGCTGCTTCTTCTCAAGGGCATCATCACACCGTTGTCCCAACTATCAGGCTCAAAGACGAGATCATTGCCAATTACGATAGAGACGGTCCAAGGCTTCTTGTTGGGGAAGATACAGTCTCTTATGCAATACTATGCGATACACTGGAAAGGCAAGACTGCGGATACAGAAGAAGGGAGTTTTGCCCTTGCCCTCTTCTCAGCCAACGAAGCTTCGTCAGCAATTGAAGCAAAATTTTGGGATGGCGTCGCTGATATCCCCGTCAAACAACTGGAGAGAGCAGCCAAGCAGCTCACGAAACAGAACCAGGCCCGTGGTTGGGCATTGCGCGTATTTCTTTTGCGCAACTTCAGTGGCCGACTAAAAGAGCCATGCCCAGCAGATTTCTCTCAGTTTGCAATCCCGAATACACCCCGTGTCTCAGACAATATCAGCCCAGTCGACACGGTAGATGCAGATGGGCTCGAGGCGTGGACTATTCGATCAATCGATGCCATTAATGATAGATTAGGATCTGACGAGAGGGTTGCCTACCTTGGACGTCTTGTTGAGAATCTCAACTTCTCTGCTGGAAGTCAACGTATCCAACTCTCAGTAATCCGAAACGTGGTTGTACGAGTAAATGGTAAGACATCCTAGCGAACAGAATGCCTATCATTCACGATTTTAATTGTTAACCAATGCGTACAGCATCTCCGCGACCCGAAGGCCACGCTGAGACAGACATCTCCAAGGCGTTTAGCATGTTGGTGGAGCGAGTCTATTCAGTGTCTGGTGGTGCAGACTTCTGCAGGATGTGTGAAATCCTTCACCTCCTGCTCGATCAACGCGCAGCACATTTATCCCAGTGGAATATTGAGGAGACCTTGACGCTTGTGGGACATGCTTGCTCTTGGGCGAATAAAATTCCCGCGGCAAAAGAATCAGAGCACTCCTTTGTGTGGCTCTGCAAGCTCTTGGAAGGAATCCTTCGAAGAAACAGAGTGCGCTTAGAAGGGCGCTTCCATTTCCTCATCAGTACACTACAGTCACTCCTTGAAGCTCTTCTCGTCCATCCCTTTGACAGGGAACAGCAATCTTGGGTCACGAAAATCACCGTGGCGGATGCTGACAACGACTCGGCCTACGTCTTATGGGAACAGCACGCATCTATCTTCAATCGACTCCTGACTCTGATCTGTGAGCCCTCAGCGGCGGCCGTCGCCCGCAACCCACACCAAAATGCACTCGAATCCGCCGTCGATGTAGCCAAACGCACCGCTGGACGATCCATGTACGTGCTACTGCTCACATATTTCAAGATACAGCTCAACAATCCCGTGCGCCGGAGTGTTCGGGATGCGCTAGAGACTGGGATACATGCCATCTTTGACATTACTCCACCCGAAGTTAGAAAAATTCTACACGACTCGCTGGACTCTGGCGGACGGGCTCTGCTTGTCGAAGAGTACAAAAAGTACAGGCAGTTTGGTAAATGGAGTGGTATATAAGTACAACCACGATCATAATGGAATATTTGGTTTTTTCTTTGTTTTTTTGTAATGATTTGGATTTCGCTCACACATAGAGATCTTTCTTGACATGGTCTAGTCAAGCCAGTATTGGAATGGCGCTCTTTTCCCACAAGCAGGAGTATTCTTCGATCGGACCCTCCCCCCACTCTCTTACCCCATGAGTTAGTTAATTGGTCACTGCATGGAAACGCGGGGGTTCGATGCATCATCGCCAGGCCAGTTTCGGCATCTTGAAAACTGGTACTGATTAGTAAATTAATTAAATCTTTTGAGCTAGTTGTCTTGTGTGGGATAGAATTCGTTGACCGAGAGGTGGGGGGATGGGATAAAGTGAGGTTTAAGCGCCCCAAGCCTCTAACTTGTTCAGAAAGCACAAAATGCCCTACTTCCCCTTTCTAACACGGAAAGTCGAATATTTTGACAGCCAGCGTGGTAAAGTGTCGATTTTTGATTGCACTTTTTGAAAAAGGGCGGAACTAGACAATGTCCCCGCCTCATCTATCTTCCTATGTCCTCTCAACATCTCAATCGGACGAGATCTTCACCACACAAATCTTACCCGCTGAGTTCGCGGCCGCTTCTACCGCCACCAAAACTATAACCGACCGTACACCGCTGGCAGTCCTTGTAGTAGGTCAAACCGGTGCGGGGAAAACCCGGTTGGCCCCTGTCCTCCGCGATGCAATAACCCGGGTCCGTGGTGGCTCGCCAGCCCATTTCATCGCCGACACGTACAAGACGTATCATCCGTCGTTCGCAGCGCTCGCGTCGTCTCCGACGCCTAGTATCGCTTCGGCTGCTACGGGCCACGATGCGCGCCGCTGGCTGGAAATGGCGGCGAGAGAGGCGACGAAGAGGCGCATGGACGTCTTGCTAGAGAGTGCATGTCGGCGCCCCCAAGACTTCATCTCCCTAGCCAAACTGTTTCGCGCAGCCGAGTACCGCGTCGAAGCAGCGGTTCTCGCCGTCCCTGCTGGTCTCAGCCGCCTGGGTATCCTCACGCGCTATTATGAACGCTTGCCCGAAGCCTCATCGCGTGGACTGCCAGTTCGTTTGACACCCAAAACAGTTCACGATGATTCATATGCAGGGCTTGTAGATGCGGCGCGCTGGATTGACGAGGAGGGCATGTTGGATCAGGTTGTTGTCGTGAGGCGAGGAAATCTCGTGGCGCTGGGCATTGAGAAGGAGCATGGTCGGTGGTCAGGCGGTGTCGCAGACGCCGTAGCGCGAGAAAGGACGAGGACGCTCAATGCTGATGAATGCGAGGCTGCGCGTGAAGCACTTAGGAAGCTGGAAGAAAACGGGCTGGCTTCAGAGGAACTTGTCGAGATTAAGGAATTGTTGGAGCCATTGATGGAACAAGGCAGAAACGCGAACTGTTCAGAGATTCGGCCATTACGGTTCGCGGACGAGGAAGTCATAGAAAAGAAGGCGTATTCGCTCCGGTTAGGTTGTTTCTAAAGTTTCAAAATGTCAATTAGCATCAAGGTAGCATCAATTACAATTAACGGTAGCATATTACGTAGCTACCAAAAATATGCTTCCAGACTTTGCCGTGCCCCACCTTTGCTGTACAGCACTAGTTGAATTTATTAGTGTACGGAGTATTTCTTCACAAGCTTTTTTTTGCCATCGCCAGAAAACACGCGCCATCATTGCCTCGTCACGAGCTAGACATGGCTATTAGCTGAGAGTCATAAAGACAGACCCCAGGATGAACTCACGCGATTTCGATAAGATGTCACAATTGGGATCAGATGATGCGTTTTTTTCTCGTCACTAATAGTAATCTTTATTGTAGAAGTGAATTTGGCATGTAGTTAGAAAACAACAAGAAGGTTGCTGGCTTTAAGCGCTCACAAAATGCAAGTGCTTGGAATGCGATTCGGCACTAGATATCGAGTCGCCCAACAAGCGGTCTAGAAAAAGAGAAACAAAGAAACAAAGAAAATAAAAGTTATCAAGTCTATACTTGTAAAAGTCCTTCTTAAACGCCATGATATGCTCTTTGAGTTGATTCCATTACAATACAAGAAATGCCGAGGGCGTCAATCGTATACAGCGATCGTGTCCGTGGTGGTGAGTTGCGTGAAGACAAAAGAATAGTAGCTGTCGAGTTGCGGTAGGGGGTGGTTCCGCAAGTGGTTGAAGGATGCAAGGAAGATGGTGATTTCACTCGCTGTCGTAGATTGCAGGATCTTCGTCGGTCCGCCAGCTATTAATACCGCCATATAGCGAGGAGACGGGAACGTCGGCGTTTGGCTTCATCTCAAGCTCTCTATGCGGCCTTCTGGGCGACCTTGGAGGGGGCAGGAGACTGGGGCGAGTTGTTGGGGAGACGGCCACTGTCCGACATGGTGCGGAGCACGTTGAGGTGCTCCTTCTTGAGCTCCTCGAAGTCGTGCGAGAGCTGGTG
Organism: Graphium sp. VPRI43844; assembly: GCA_019925285.1. NCBI lineage: Eukaryota > Fungi > Ascomycota > Sordariomycetes > Microascales > Graphiaceae > Graphium > Graphium sp. VPRI43844. Next base: position 243,616 of record JADHKT010000027.1, on the reverse strand, counting down.
GTGCCAGGGGTAAAGCACAAAGACCTGGAAGCTGAGAGCCGAGGTGGCAACAGCGAAGTTGGTCAAGGAGATGAGGCGCGTCAATCTCATGTTGGCGGTTTGGTGTTGTTTGGTGCTGGGTAAAGAGGAAGGCTCTCCGGAAAGTCTTCTGCAAAGAGAAGAAAAGGTTGCGAGGGCGTGGAAGGCTGTCGCAAGATTGTGAAGAATCAAAATGTAGGCTCAAGCCCCCTCCTTGTGTTGGTGCGCACGTGTGCGATGGTTGCGAGATGACCCAAATCGGTTTGAATTCAGGGTACGCAAGAGTAGTAATGACAGCTGTAATGGTCTACAGAAGACATACGAAGGCGTAAGGAGATTGTTGGAGAAGAGGAGGGGGAAGAGGAAGGAGAAGAGAATCAACTGGAGAAGGAAGGCACGAGGGAAATTAAGAATTTGCGAATAGGTGGGAGAACAAGAGAAAGAAAACTGGGCAGTGCCACATTATATATGGGCTTCGGGGGATCGGCTGAGTGCGAGAACAATCATAGTAAATGGGGCTAGTGTTACGAATTTTGACCCTTCCAGCCAATTGTTTCATCGGTCCGGCGTCGGCCTCATAATAGACCCAAAAGTATTCCAACATTCTCCACAGTGGGGCTAACCAATATGCTAACAAGTCACACCGTGTACTCCGTAGATCTTGTGGCCCGCTCAGCTCCGGGGACGAGGAAAAAGACGGAGCAGCTACCAGTGACTTTGCCACCCCCATTGGCGATACTGGACGACGCTAAAGCGACCGATTTGTTTTGTTTACAAAATGCAGAACTAAAGGGGATAAAAATGTAGAAATGAAATGGGTTTCCTTTCGGCGCTGACATACACTGGATTTGGGGGGGGGCCTCAATGGTGGGAGATTTTTCTTTTTTTTTTTTTCTGCTCATCTCAGACGGATCAATCACCCGGCTTCCCAGCACCGCAAAATTTTCACAATCTCAAAACCGAGGTACTCTCGTACCTTGTTCCTATTTCCGAAATGTCACCTGTGCCCAACTTAACTAGGTGCGCACTTGGGCACCGATAAAACGCAAATTGGATCAGAATATTATGGAGTAGTTTTCTCCATTTCCAGAGTGCTCCCCGGACTCCTGGACGGTCTAGACCATCGGTCTATCGTTCTCCTACGCTCCTGTAATCCTTGAGCGTACAGACCGGCGTATCGAGCCCCCCTGTGAATCCACTCTGTCCCGAAAGCGGTTCGTAGGGAAGATTTTCAGGGCCAATCTGGCTTAGTTTGGCCTGTCCTGCGGTCTAGACCTCACGTCCCAATTTACGCAGAAGGGTCTAGAACACGGCACTCAAATTTCGCCACTTCTACATGTGAAAGCGGGATTAGCTAATCCAACATTCAAACTAAGTTTACGTTCAGATAACTTCAATCGCGATAGAATCAGAACAATAACGCAGAAGGAATGGAGGCGAAGGGATGCTCCGGCTATCATTATAATTTCTAAAGCATTGCACTATTTTTTAACGGGACATTGGTCGGGCAGTCGATCGTGACGAAGATCAATACTGTCATGACTCCGAATGCAAGGTTTTCGACTGAGATATCTCCGCAAGACCAGAGTACTTAGGATACGAAATTCTAACTACATAGTCTGGATTTTGATTCAATACCGGCTGGGACCATTTTAGAAAACCAAAAGCATTTGCACTCACTTGCCTAAGCCCCTCTGACTTATCATACCACTTTACACTGTCTACCGGAGCACGCGAAACTGCCTTACTCTGAGTAAATGAAGGATCGTAACGGCGCCTGCCTTCCTCTTGCCAAAGGAAGTCTGAAGGATCAATTTCACTTGACAGACCTATGTTCCAAGCTAGACTTTATCGTTAATTTTTTTCTTTTTAATCAGATGGTATAGTGCAACTCAGCGGAGATTTTCGAAAGGGTAGTTTGGATGATTACTTACCCAAATTAGAATCAATATCTGTACCAAGAATAGTCGACAAGACCTCTTTACTTTTCCACTTGTTTTACCTATTTACATTCTAGACCGTACTTATGGAATGGCAAGGCCTTCAGAGGGAAATAAAGTAATCAACTGGCGTTTGAGCTTCCACTGCGGCCTGGTTCATAGACTTATCATGGGTTGAAAAGGGGAAAAGAGGCAACGGGCATCCAAAGCACTTAGGTTACATTAATGCATGGCAATATTTATTTGTATCACCGAGTTCAGTGTAGTTATAACTTCCTGATTATTGTGTTGGGCATAGTTCGAGCAATTTGAGTTGATAAAATCTTTTCCCTTCCTCCGGTGTCAGATCCATAGACGTTTCAACCCTGCCTCGGGTTATCAACATTGAGAAAATTAGTTTACAAAAAGCCATGCTAGACTTCAGCGCACACGTACTCGAAGCACAATACCTAAAATTCGATATATACTTCGTACAGAGATACCAGCCAGATCATTGTGATGGCAACCACTTCGATAAGAACTAAAACAGTTCTTAAAGTTATATGAAGTAGGTGCAGGTTGCATAAAATTGTGAACATTTCTTAAACGATGCATTTTTATCCTCCTCCCAAAGGCAATTACACCAACATAGATAGGGTTAACCCAGAGTATCGCATAGCACCTGTACATTTGATTTGTGCCAAGAATGGAGCTTTCGCTAGACACATGGCTCTTCTTGCTACGTTAAACCTTTTGGGCTTGCTGGTTGGCGGGGGACTGACTTGGCAATTTAGGGCCGGCATGTGCCAAATAAACTTATTAGGCCTCTAAAAAGTAGTTTACTTGTTGAAACAGCGAGTGACGTGGCCAAACATAGACCTAATGGTTTTGTTCACCGTCGTTGCTCTCCAGCGACCAGCTCCGGCCATCGGACGGGGGCTTGTGAAGCGATTGGAGCAAATTCACCGAACAGAAGAGAGGTTTACGGGCCCAAAAGGGGTAGGTCTACCCGAACGGTTACTCCCGAGAGGCAAGCAGGGTTTCTACGGAGTATTGCAGGGGTTCCCAGGACACGCGACACTATTTCCAGGAATCGAGGTGAAGATTTTGACCTAACCATTATGGGATTACTATGACTGCACAAAACCAAACGGACGCAGCAAAGTGATGACAATCGGTATATTCCGTATGGAGAAACACTTTCATGCAACAGAAAGGAAGTGGGAAATAACAAGGGCAAAAAATGGAGGTTTCGTCGTCGAATTTCTGGTAAAATGGGGCAAGAGGGTATTTCGTGTTTCAAGTACTCCGTACGGAGTACGAAGTACGTACTTGCATTATTTCGTAATAACTAATAATACTTTGTACTCTGGAAAAAATTTTCTCATAGGAAGACAGGACATTGAAATAATTTACGGAATAGTCAGCGGAGGAACGACAGCTACCAGAACGAGGGTATTCTCGGAAGTGGTCTCGGCCATTCCTTTTATCAAATTGAGGTCGCGAAAGAATGGAATAAAGACTCTAGTCCGTAATAATTGTCAGGAAGCAAGAAAAATCAATCTAGCCGGGCCTCATTCCGTATTGACGGGGACAGGTGAAGGGAAAAACGGATATATACTCCGGACTCCGTATTGACATCTCATTTCCTTGATGCCCAACCCAGTGCCCGCAATAATGGGCACTTTGGCGGCAACCCTTGCGAGGTCCCGTCTAATAAACCCCCCGGAAAATTCAGCAAGCGAAGAAGACGCGGAATTGAATAGCGAATGACAGGATAAAACGGCCGAAGACGAATTCCGCCTTGCCGTTCGACCTCACGATAATACGAATTACGGTCTCCAATTTTCAGGTTGGTTCAGTTTCATTCTAATACGAAGTTGAGGCACAAAAAGACCGTCAACGAGCCCCCCTTGACGAACCGCGCAGGTCACACGAAATATGCGTGGTACTGCGTCCAAAGTGTTTCTGGGCATATTCCTTGTCTCATTCCAGCGTGCGGAAGGGAGAGCAGTGCATTGAAACAACTCAGTCAGCGGAGTGCGCAGTTTTGCAAGCTACTCCGAACAGTGGATGGAAAACCATAGGGGCAACTAAGCTTAAAGCCTACTCGAACATCGCGATCTACATGAGAGCCACAGAGTTTGCAACCAAAACACTATTGGATGGCAGGTCCTGATGAAACCCCCACACGACGGAGAATGAGGCCTTATGGACACTTGCCGTTAGAATACGTGTAGGCTAGTTGTAAATTTTATCGATTTGCCCAGCCACGCATTGGATGGGAATCTCCAGAATCTCCTTCATTAGATCTCGTTTATTCGCACGATGTCCTAGACGATGACGTAAGGATCTTCTTGATCTGTGGGGATCTAGGGCGCCTCTCCAGCGCCCTTATTTTACACTTTCTGTGTAAACTACGGTGCATTGGGAAGCTAGTCTTGCAGTCTTGTAGTGCAACAAAACCATCAGCCACAGAACGGATCACACGGAATTGCAAATCGCCTCGCCAAGCCCCAATCCAATGATCGTTTTCTTTCCATTCCTTTTTTTAATAACAAGGAAAAAGGTCAGCATCCAACCATCATCCACACTCAACTTACCCGGTGAGCCGCGTCCGACCTCCTCCGATTCCCACGGGAGTGGGGGAGAAGTACTAGTTTAATAGGGGTAGGGAGAAAGCAGTTCACCTATCGCCTTCCTTACGCGGAAAGTTCGAGGTGGCGCATCCCACCGGTCACATTCAAGGTCTCGTGACTCGGATTCAAGCCACTACTGGTTCTGGTTTTGGCGGTATCGGTCTGGGGCTGAAGCCAATGCGAGATTGGCTACGACAGAACGACAACCTTTCTCTTGCCCAGCACCCTCAGTCGGGTGCTCGGAAGCTATTTGTGTACGCCATACGGAGTACAGAGCTGACTCGGAGGTGATTTGGCCCAGCGTTAAAATGCTTGTCCATCCGGCCATCTCGAGCCACCGGGCTCCCGTGTACTGTAGTTCACTATTTGGATGTCCGCAGCCAGAGTGGTGTCGACGGCGACGCGGAGCACTTTCTCCTTGAACCCCCCTGTCAGAGGGTCCATGGAAGGACCGGAGAATCTTGTAGAAGGGCGAAGAGATGCATAGTTTATTGGCCAATTGCAGCCCCACTTATTTTTTGAAAAAAAGCGAGGCAAAATGAGGCCCGCGGTTGTCGACATCCTTGTGTGTTTGGCCTATCTTCTCCATAAACTACTTGTACGAAGCCAGATACCCGAAGCCACGACGCCGCATTCCTAGCCGTCACGCGATCCGTCTGGATTCGTGATAACAGGGCTATTATAAGCGTTTTCCCCGCGTCGAATAAGGCCTTGCACTATTTCCCATCTTGAAAACTCGATATCACAGGTTTTGGGTTCGAAGAGTGTGGCGTGGGCCATCCAAAAAAAAAGTTCATGGCCTGAGACGGGGATTTACATGGTAAGTAGGTTCATATCTTGGCCATGCCACGTACTATGTACAAAGACAGTACAATATTTGTCAGCAGATGTGGGGCCAATTATCTAAACTTTCCAAGTACTTTCTTGGTAGGATCTACTCCGTAATGTCAATAATACCTAGATAGTAACCCCTTGAAGAGGTACTATTTGCTGATATTAAAGTATCTAAACCAGACTAGGCTGTTTAGTCCCCATGCCAAGGACCCCCCCCACCTCGGAGTCACTTTCACGGCTGCAGGAGTTCTCAACCTACCAGGAGAGCGCAACCGACCCTTTTGAGGATAAAGTACATATAAGTTCAGCAGCCCACCCATTCTGCATAGCAATGCAAACCTTTTTGAACACACGAGTTAGTAAAAGCCAAACAGATTTGGGACATTGAATACAAGCAAAGTTTGAACCCTTTCCTGACCGCGTGCTTGAGTCTTTCTTCTTCCATTGATATTGTATGGAACTCAGGATACCTGATTCGAAAGTAGACGAGTCTCTGTCTCTTGTTGCCCCTCAGCCTCAGCCACTTAACCTCGTCACCACAGCAGCTTTGACTTTGTCTTTGCGAACCAGACACCTCTTTGTCGCTCCAGCCTGACCGTCTCTCCAACCGCAGTTCTCTTGCCTGCTAAGAAACAGCTTTCCAGACTGGATCCTCTAGCCGTTCACGCCTCGTCTCGTGCGAACCCGGACACCAGTCGAGGCCAGCCTTTCAGCGTTCACTCCGCTGCAGAGGATTGCACCAACGTTTGCAGTCTTCGCGAACTTACCGGCTCTAGCCTTGCCGTCCATGGACTCTGGTGTTCGCTAGAACCATCCGTTCCTGGACCGCATTGCTTAGAAGATTGCTTGCCACTTACAGTACCGTCTCCCAGGACCAGACTTGAGGCGTACTGGCCCAGTGCATGCGGGGGACCCCCCACACTCATCCAGTTTCTAGTGCAGCAACGCAAACCTCCATAACCTGCCCTATTTGCTCCTAGAACTTTCTTTCATCATCGCTCTTTTCTTTTTCTCTTCTCTTCTTTTTTTGAAGAAAGGGAGACTTCTGTACGACTTTCCTCCAACTGGGTGTGACAGTCGCGAAAACAAGGCAATCCTTCGGCACCGTCATCGGCTTGATATAGGACGACCAGCTCGTCCTGCCCCGCTCTACCGTTCGTAGCCTTCTCATATCCGAAGCAGACATTCTGCCTCTAACGTCCCAACCTGGTCTAACGTCCCAACCTGGTCTAACGTCCCAACCTGGCCCCAGCTGTCGTTTACCCGGGAAATCTATGAAAGTGGCGCCCCTACAAGACTCCGTCAACAACAACAGCTTCCCAAAAGAACCCTGTATATGTGACTTTATACCTCATCGAAGCGAGTGTTTCTGCAACTACTGGTCACTCTTCGGTCAACCCCTCCAGAGCGAATCGATCTCCGTTGCTCCGGACCCTCAGCCGTCATGGCTTCCGTCCGACAGTCACGAGACTGCTACGGTGTCTCCACAAGACATCCTCTCCAGTTTTTCGCTCGATTTCGTGCCTCTGTTTCAGGAGGCAAGCCCCCTGATATCCGAAATGTCGCCTATTGAGGAGTCTGAATTTGATGAGATCTTTCGAGGTAGTCTCGCGACCACCCCTGCAAGCGCCACAGACTATGCCATGTCGCCTTACACTGTGGCATCGTCTGTGGCTCCTTCGCCCGGGGACCGCGAGGGCTGCCAGTGCGATATTTGCGGCAAAGTGTTTACCAGGCCTTCTGATTTGACGTTCGTACCCCCTTGCCTATCACAGTTCCAAATTAGAAACCGCTAACCGTCTCGATAAACAGCAAGCATAGGCGCCACCATGACAAATTCTGCTTATGTACCGAAGTTGGTTGCGTAGCCTCTTTTTCTACACAAAAGGACCTTAACCGGCACATGAGCAGCGCTCACAAGAAGGGATGGGCTTACGCTTGCCGCGTACCCAGCTGTACCAAAGCACGCAAGGCGCATGTTTACAATCGACGAGACAACTTTTTGCGTCATATGCGAACCAAGCACCCCGAGATTGACGAAGTGGCGGCTGCCAAGGACTGGGGTCATAGGCGGTAAAATCCTATGGACCAGTCTCAGGACTTGACGACGTCTTTATTCTTTTTTTTCCCGGCTCTACGGAGTAGTATTTCTTACTTAATACTTCCTGCAATTTCTTACTCTCACAAATCAACTGCCCTCAACAATCAACCCACCCCTCATTTCACCCTTTCTTTTGGTCGTTTAGTGCGAGAGCACAGGGATATGATGATATGCTCAAAGAGAATTCTCGCCTTGGTTTCTTTCTATGAACGGAAAAAACGGAATCGGCTTTCTGACAGCTTCTCGAAAGGCACCTCTAGACTTGCTTCTATTCACATGGAAATATGGACTATCAAACTCGGGGGGGTTTTTTTTTTCACTTGTCTGGAAATGCTTCCGTCATGATGTTACCTCTAGGGCGTTGGGTTCACGACTTTATAGCGAATTTTCTATTTGTCTCTTGAGCTCTCACGAGAATTCTTTTGTCGATTTTCTAATTTTTTTCTTTTCAATCTGATTCTCGTACTTGTATTTCTTTTTTTTCCCTTTCTTTTCTTACACAAGATGACAAGCAGCCTCAACTTCCCTGGAAGCAAACACATGCAAGGACGACGCCATTTTCTTTAGTAATGCTTAATTCAAAGATTCCACATCTCAGGCATCACAGGCAGAACCATTTGCAAAGGTGGCGCCGCTGCCTCTATTGGAGGTAGTGCATGCGATGTCGGTGGTATTGTCGAGGTCGGCAAGGCATCTTTATTGACTTTGGGTTTATTTCGTGACCCTTTTGGTCGCCCTCGTCGACGTGCCGGTGCCGCTTGTTGTTGTATGCGTGCAAGATCGCTTGGCAATGTCTCCGTTGGAGGTGTCATTATGCAACTGGCCTGGATATTGCGCGTTGTACCAACCTTATTCCGGGCTTTTCCGGGAAGGGCAGGATCGTACAACTCGCCGCAGACAGTCAAGAAATCGAGGCGGACGGCGAAATGTGACACCATACAACATATCGTCGGTATTTTTAAAGACCAAGGGCGCCACTCGCCGGATTGGCGGCTTGTCGGAGGATAAAGCTATACCCATGGAGGGCATCCCATCGATTGAGCCAGCTGAGGAACGTCATGTGATTTGTCGTGTAGCATATCTTTGTGCCCTGGAGGTCGATGAGAGAAGGGTAAGGGGCGCCGTTTTGATACCAGTTCGGCGCCTCGCGGTTTCGTGACCTTTCTTGCTCTGCCCCAAGGCTCACAAGGTCAACAACGCTATAGATAGGATCACCAACACTGATTTCGTGGCGGGCGAGGACCTTATGAAAGTTAGCATTCAGAGTCGACTGCATGGTTAAGGATTGTGAGATTGGGGATGGGATCTTGGAGAGGGCAAGAAATCGAGTGCCTCGGAATTGAAGCATGAAAGCATATTATTACCTCTCTCTATGTATGATAATAAAATGGGAGAGGCCTCAAATGTGATTTTGATCCTGGTCAGGGGTTATAATAACAGTGGAGGCACCCTGTTAATAAGCGACAGTGCCTTCGTTAAGAGAGAGTGTCAACATCAGCAAAACAGCAAAAACCGATCCCATAGCGGCAGACTATGAACCAGCTCGTCGCCGTTGTGGCGCGCACCCCGCATACACGATGATCCGCCAACTGACCCAAGCACGGTGCAACCAACCCCCGACGTTGAAGGGGGGAATAACTTCGACCTCACGACTGGAACGCCGATTGGCGTCTCGAAGTTGAAAAGGATTCCAACGACGAAGCTGAGTTGCCCCAAGTGACGAAACGCTTTCTATCGAGGCAATCGAAATGGCTATCGAAACCACTGCAAAAGCCATGGCTCACGAAGCCATAACAGCCAAAAGCCCACTACGATCGCCATAGGGCGAACTTTGTGAAGAGCTTTGTGGTCGAGTACAAAGATAGGACGGCTCGTTTCCTTTGAGCCTTCTGCTCCAGGAACGATCGAGGACATCGGGTCCTTATCGACCCGAATACACCAAACATCTGGATGTGTGCGGCTTTTGATGGTGGGGAAAGGGTGTAGACCTTGGGTCGTGCCAATGGACAGTTGTGGCGGGGTCGATAAGCTCGGAGTTTGGGGGCTTGTAGTCGACGAACTCGGGGAAGATTTCGGCGTGCCTCTATTTTCCAACGTAACAGCGTCCGAAAGAAAGGTGATACGGCTCTGAGGCGACGTGATCTTGTGATATTTCGAGAAAAAAATTCTGTATTCCCGTCTCGAATTGGTGTTCGTAGTTTTTCATGGCCAACTCGGAACCGACGGGACTCTTGGAAATCGTCTTACTGGCGCCAAATAGCTCTGTGAAGGGACTAGTTTCGCATCTGTAAAAGTTTCGCATAGATGTGAGAATGTTGTCACATGGAGGGCGGGAATCTCGGTCCATTTGGAAATTGTTTCTCAAGTGCCTCCCTAACACGGGCCGATAAGGAGCCGATATCCTCGATCGTCCCTGGAGCAGAAGGCTTAAAGAAAACGAGCCGTCCTATCTTTGTACTCGACCACAAAGCTCTTCACAAAGTGGTGTATTAAAAAGATTGTCAAAAGAGATGTCTAATATGAAATGAATGAATGAAATGCAAAATCTTCCTCCACTGCTTCATCCTTGGGAGGGGAGTGCGTACCCACTGTATTTAGTGGCACAGCAGGTGGCTCAATGTGGCGCAGGATCGTACTACGGAGTACATAATACTAAATACCAAACGAAAGCAAAACGTTTTACGAAAAAAAAAAAAAAAACAAGCACTTTCATCAAGAATGAGAAAACCAAAACATAGGAAAGTTATACAGACACAAACAAAGGATTGGGGAGGCGGGGAAAATGGGAAAGATTAGAACCAAAGAATAGAAACAAAAAGAAACAAAAAAAGCCAAAGAAACATACAACAGCGGGGATTCGCTGGTCGTCACCGACCCAACTACTAGTCCACCGGTTCCAGGCTTAACTAAGGGAGAGCGGACGGGATCCCGTGTATTCCTGAACCTATGGTCGTATGTATTGGGGCTTTCCTCAAAATGCCATAAGTAGTCCGTTACTTCTACCGTCCGTGTCACTCACGCGAACTGATTGTGCTAGACTCTCGACGAAGCCTGGATACTCCGTACTCGTATACTTTTTAGTTGCGTACTGTATGACAAAAATGTTCTTGATTGTATTCAAACCTGTCCCTCTACTTCTGTTACCAACTGGTTGAAACGCGGCCTTCCACATTTACACTGCCTATTCCTGTCCCCACCCCACCGCGACCGTCTGTTGGACCCTGCCTACATTGACCGCTTGATAAGCGCAGAGTTGCCGTCGCCTGAGTCTGATCCGGACGGTCGCCTAACAGCGATCGTCACCCGCTGTATCTGGTGTATACGGAGCCAATGATCGCACGGATCCCCAGCCAGGTGGCCGGAGAGAATCTCTCAAGTAGCAGAAGAGATCTATCAAGCCTTCATAAAACCCCCGTAAAACCCAATAGAACCATACAACAACTGGGGTCCCAACCCCGGTTGCCGGAGAGTGATGCCGCAGAGCGGAAGAGGAGCTCTCAAGCCTCTGTCAAAGCCCGAAAAGCTCAGGGGAATCATATAGCAACTGGGATCCCAAGCCCAAGGTTGCCGGATAAGAATTATCCTTGGAGAAAAGACCTCGCAAGCCTTCTTTGAAGCCCCCGAAAACTCCAAGGTAACCATACGGTAACTGGGATCCCCAGCCCATTTGTATGGGAAATTTTCCGAATCGACTCACGCGTCAAAAGGTCGAAAAAGCCCAGAAAGGGACCATATTCGGCCTAGGGCAGCCAAACGCCTGCAGCGTCAGAATGCAAATCAGCCGAGGCAGGGGGGAAGCCCTAGAAGGTAAGGGAAGGCGCTAGGCCCAAAAATTAGAGGGACGCTCTACGGGCTGTGATTGGGCTAGAGCTACAAATCCGTACGCGCCCCACTTTAACGTCGTCTATATAGAGAAGCGCCATCAAGCTCCAATTGAAGCTGTGTACGGAGTACTCCGTACAGAGTAGGTGGGGGTTGTCTCAGTTTTTGTTAGGAAAAGATAGGCTATAAAACTTCTGATAAGGCTCGAACTGTCAGCCCCTATGGCGCAGGGGTAGCGCGTCACACTTGTACCAACAGGGAGCAATGTGAAGATCATCGGTTCGAATCCGATTGGGGGCAACTTCTTTTTTGCTATTCTGTTTAACATCCTCCTGCCTTCTTTTTTTTTCTTGGCCTTTTTTTAACCAAAAGACCAAAAAGGTCATTTTATCCAGTCGCCCTTATTCTGCTTTTTCTTTGCTGGTTGGTTCAAGGTTAGGTAGCGTTAACCAGACTCGATCAAGAGCCAGTTTCAATACAACGCCCTTGACTTTGACTTTCAGCCCACCCGATGCCCTTCAAAAAAGGGATTTCCAAACCGATAATCCCACCAGTCTCAACAGGTCTTAGTACCACCACCCTATCTACTGACTTACCGCCCATGTACAGGAGGTCTGCTGTCTCCCATGCCCGGCAATCGAATTGAGCAATTTCCGATCCTGGAAGTTCTGTTGGCGGATCAATCTTCCCGTCCCAAAGAAGACGCCAGTCTTCACGAGCTAATAGATGCTCCCATCTTTGCTGGTTTCGAAATCGACTATTTCCGTAGGATAGGGGCGGAGTTTTGCCGTTGGCGCAATTTGGTAGCTGGGCACGAAGAAACTCAGTGTCGAGGCGTAAGTCAAACGGAGAGTGGTGAGAATGTCGGTGCTGTTGCGAGTGAGTGAGTGTGTGGATGTAGAGGGATTTGCCGTCGAGGGCGATTTCGGCTGTAAATGGAACAGTAGTCTGGAGCGTATCGTCACTCTCTTGCTTGGAACATTGACTGTCAAAAGTTCCAACGTACCCCTTCTCGTGAACATGCCTTTTGGAGCCTCATACGCGGCCGGCACGAGCGTATGGCTTGCCGGGTAAGCAGCTGTTTCATGGTTCCCGCGTCAAAGCTGAATCAAAGCTGGATCGGCGAACAGCAAGCGTTCTGCAGTAGCACTAGTAAGAGTCGAATATCCGATTTTGTCAACTCACCGTCTCTCATTCTTTCCCGAGCCATATTCTGTGATTACCCCCTGATATTTTGACATGTAACTCGCTCTCTATTTCTTTACAAGGAATGGGAACCCAATTGCGACCACAGCTCCAAAGCTCGGTTTATGTCTAGAACATGGAAAATCATAAAACCATTGCAACCTCTCTAAGCAAACTTGCCTTTCACAGCCCCGAGGAGGATATTTCTCTTTTGCTTCCCAACAAATTTGTTCACTTCATCCGCCCACCCCCTACTCGATTCCTGGAGGTTATCCATGCTATCATTGACCAAGTTGAGCTTTTCTGTCCGCTCCTGCAGTTGTCTTGTCAAATACTCCCCCCATCCCTCCTGGCTGGTTCCCGCCCTGGGCTTTGACCTTGTAGTAGACGACCCCGCGATGCGAGCGGCACGTTCCTCAGCGGCGGAGGCCTCAAGCATTCGTTTGCTTGGGGGCCGGTTAGGCCCGCCGAGCAGAGTATCCATATCGGCTGGCGAGATATATTGTGTTCCCGAGATCCATTGAAGGTTAGAAATGGTAGGTCGCGGTGGGATTCTGAGTTCGGGATTGATGAGGGTATCACCAGAAGGCCGTAGCTCGCGCCCGCTACCCCAGACATGGACGACAGCCATTTCGCTGGGTCCTGTCCAGCCGATGATGGTGCCCTTCTGCGTTATCAGGGTCGATGTGATACATGCTGGGTCAAGCATGGAGAGCTTGGCTTTGGCGATTTCTTTTAGTGCCGGTAGACTGAAAGCTCGGGCTGTGAGGTCCCCAAAGACACATACTACAGCGGCACCTGTGGTTACAAAGTCGACGACATTGGCGGCGTCACATAGTATGGTGTCAAACGATTTAGAGGCTCCTTTAGCAGTTGCGGGCTTGAATACTCTAATTTCCGTTTGCGTGACTGGAGCGGTGCGTGTGACACGTTAGTAAAATGGACCTAGGATCAAACCAGGAGGCGAACCCAAAGATGGGGGTCACTGAAGGTGAATGTAAGCTTACTAACGACTAGAGTGCCAATGACCTGCACTCCGTTCTTCAACCCTGCGACCGTTGGCCCCGTAGCAGCAGCCGGTTTGCCCGAATCAAGTACAATTGGGCAAATGGCCATAATCTTTTCACCTAGCGATGTGACGCCTGCCAGCTCTGCCCGGTACCTACTTCCATCAGGGAGGATCTTGTAGGTAATCACCTTTCCGAGGTTGGTCCCGACGAAACACGCAATACTCGAGTAACTATCGCCTTCGAGAGTCATGACACCAAATTCGATCACGACCGGCCATTCTTTGGGCGCTGGTGCACTCGTGTGACCTCGAATGAATGAAGATCGCTTTTCGTGCTTGGAAAATTCAGTCATGGAAACCTGAAGAATCACCTCGGGAACACGCAGGTCTAGGATGCTCAAGGCTCCTTCTTCGGAACCGACGGCGAGGAAGCCAACGTCAGAGAGCTTGGCAACACTAATGGGTCCTTGAGCCATTTCGTAAAGCGCAAAGGGCTGTAGACCTTCCTTGAGCGAGGGTTCTGCACGAGAACTGATATCGGCCAGGCCGCCTGGATTCGGTTCGAAGGGTCCAGGCGGATTGTCGCTGTAGTTTCTATTGGTACCCCAGCGGTATATAACAACCTCACCGGCCGTGGTGCCGGCTACAAATTCGCCGATTGCCCCCGACATGTTCATCGCACTGATGTGAACATCCTCATAACGATCTAGTGCCCCGGCCACATCAACTTGCAATTGAGTGCTATTCTCGATGTCGTCGTCGAGTCCGACATCCCAAATGCGAACGGTACTATCGGCGTGAGCTACTTGCAATATTGGCCGCTCAGCGTACATTCGTTTTGGCCTCGGTGCCTCGGCACCTCCCTTGAGGATCGGCTCGCCTTGGTTTCGTTTCTCCATCATGCCCAGCCATCGCACCCGCTCTACCGTCGAGATCGCCAGGCGCGTCGCAAACGGGTGTATAAGTGACAGAGATGGGTGGAGTTGGTTGGTCGGGCTTATTGCATACCCCGAGGGAAAGCTCATGGTGATCAACTCCCCGCTTGACAGCAGACATATGATGGCAATGGGATCTTGGGCACCGGCGAAATATGGTGATGATCGGGGGATCAAGAGATATTCCAAAACGGTGGTTTCAGGTGGAAGTGGTAGAGTGATCAGTCGCTTCCCAACGAAATGGTCCGAGAGAAGTTGCCAGGAAGAAGTCGCATAGATAGGGGTCTGTCCTAGTTCGAGGAAGGTAAGTGCCCTTTGCGGATCGTCTTGTAATTCACCGCCACCAATGAGTAGACCCGTATCATCAGGGTTCTCCTTGCAACACCACGAGATGCGTGTGTAGGGTTCAACATAGCATAGTTTTACCGGGCCACGTCTCGGTTTATCAATATCGGTCTCTGTGAGGGTACGCGCCATCAAGACGCGACCATCCTTGGGATCCCAGAAGACAAGACTGCCGTCTTCGTGGGCGGTCAATATGAAAGTGCCCGTCGGGTGCCATAAAGCATGTGTAACCCGCGGACGACGGGGAATTTGAGTCACTTCTCCAGTACCTCCGGGTGCACCGGGCGGGATGACGTATTCCAAGAACTGGGTCGCCTTTGCCTGCTTGAACGAATAGATGGCAACTCCGCTGGCGTAGGCGATAAGAAGCTTACCAATGTCTCTCGGATGTAATTGCATATCCACGAGACCAATTATTCTAGCACGTGGATCCCTCTCGCGCCACAAATTGGGAAGTCGGAACGCCGAAGTCACTCGTTGGCGATCGAGGTCGTACGCCATAATATCGCCATTCGACTGGCCTAAGATGGCCCAGTCAAGCATAGGATCTGTCACCACGTGTGTGACAGACCCGGGGAGAAGTTGGCCATCAATATTCTGGCCGCTGTCGAGGTCCCATATTGCAAGCTCGCCCTTGGTGTCGAGGCTGACGAGGCCAAGTGCCGTGAAATGAATGCTTCGGAAAGAAGTGCGGCGGGCCGGCTCCAGTGTCTTCTCCACACGCGCATGTCCGAAAATGTAGATCTTGCCAGGGCCAAACTTGCTGTCGTTGGTACCAACAGCAATGAGGGACTGAATAGGGTCATAAGCGAGACAGCTAAAGCAGCAGCAAATGTTAGACACAAAGGAACATTCCGGACTACATAGGAATGCCACTAAAATTCTGCTAATTGTATAAGGCCATCTTGTTTGGGGTGCCTTCTTGGCCTTCTTGGCCTTCTGGGCTTGTACTGGCAATGACGAACCTGATCTGCGAGCTTATCCCATATCGTGCAACATCGTCGGGGATGAAATGGCCTGGTTGAATGGATGCGGATAAGTCGCTCTGTATTCCTGTCTGTTTTCCTCGAAGAAATCCGGCCATCGTGATCTATATATCTCTTATTTCTCTCGGATAGAAACTTCAATTTTCACTTCGTAAAGGGAGTTTCCGACGCGTGTCAGGTGCTTTCCGTAAAGTCCGTTAATGCGCAGGCCAAAAACTTGCCGGAGGATTGGACGATGGCGACGATTGAAAGCGGTCGCTATCAGGCTATCAGGAAAAAGATACGGCACTGGTATCCAATGGCCCAAAACAACCCATCGAACACGCACGAACTACTTTGAGGTTGCAGAAATTGATTCCTAGAGTCAGACCTGATATGATTGACGGTCGATGGTGGGCTACACACAAAAAGACAACCCCACATGAGCTCAGTAGGGAAGACGTCATTGGGTCACGTAAGGCTCGCATTCCTTGGCCTGGCCATGTACGGAGTAGTAGATACTCACCTACGCTAGAATACGATGTGCTACTCAAAGTCTCCAGTACTTGACCATGTGTATCCATGTGCCCCTCAATCGGTTTCCCTTGGCCGTCTTGGCTCCAAAGGCTGGCTGGCTCTGGCCCAGTTGGCCCATGAATACACCTACAGAGTAGTATTACAGCATTGCGACACATCAAACCATCACCTATTCCTCTTCATCCTTTGAAAACCCCAATTTCATTCTTGTAATTAATTCGCAAAAACCCCTAGACCTGGGTTTTCTATGCAGCTAAACTCTCTTGTACCGTTTCATCCTCCTTTTGTGTGACTTGGCGGGGACATCCGTCTCCAGATCTGCCGTTGGCCCAAATCCACTCATCGGCGGCCAAGATATGTCCAGCCATCATATCCTCTTTTCCTAGCATAACTACCCTCGACCATTCCCCATTCCTTGGGCAGACTATGCTGAAACTCAAGAGCGATAAGGCCCAAAATCCAAAGTAAGCAAGTACCGTAAACCCGTATTTTGTTGAGAAGAAGCGAAGTATCGTGTCCGTAGAAAGCACTTGCAAACACCGAATTTTGGCGGGCCAGAACCCCAAGCAGAGAGAAAGAGACAGCTCTTCGCATCCCCATCATGATATCTGCTGCCCCTGAATCTTGGTCCTTTAGATGTACCACATAGTATGGCGGAGGAACCGTCTGTTGGGATCCTGCTCGCTTGGTCCTCCTCCAAGTGTCAAAAGAGGCATGGTGCTGACCTTGTCCATGTGGCTGATTATAGAATCGCCCTGGGCAATCTTGGCAGTGTATATTTCATGAGCCTTTGATCCCGATCGAGGTCCCTCGCTCGAAGGAGTGCTCTCGTGGGCACGAGCACGGTTACTAGCCAAATGCGCGTAGTACACCGCGGGATGCAGAGAGACCGGGGTGGTAGAGCGGGCGTACTGATAGCACTGCGAGTAAATCATGCGCTGCAACTCCTCTGGCTGGCAGTTTGCTTCGTCGAGGATCACATGATAGTGGACAGGACGAGCTGTTCCCTGGATGGCGACATGAGAGCAGAGGTAAAAGTCCCAGAAATAGGGATGAGTAACCTCCCGCTCAACCAGAGTTCCGGGAAGTGGGTTTGCGTTTCGATCACCCTGCTGTGGGAAGAATCGAATATGATGACGCTTCGTAGCAATGATGACCGTAAACTTTGGCAAGGGAATGTTGAGGTTTTGGAAGTACCTCTTCATCTCAGCCACCTCGCAGGCGATGACGGCGGCAAACTGGCCCTCGGCGACACCATCTCGGAAGTAAATGATGTGTTGTGGGGGGGGGCCTACGCACGCCTTCCACACTGGAAGCATCTGGTTAAAGAACGCATTTGTATTCTGGGGCAACAAAATTTCGTTCCGGTGGCCATTCGAGTTAGCTGCCGCAGCGTAGCGAGCTGCATACTTGTCAATCGACATCACCATGGCTGCCACAGAGGCTGCTTCGATCGAGGGAGATGAATGGGATATATCAACGCCAATCACCATTGTTGGGCGTTTGAAAAACGGACCACGCTTGAGCTTGTCATTGACAATCGATGTTGTGCCTCCCAACTTGGAGTTCACCTTCATTGCCACATTCGAGTGGTATTGCGCCTGGTTTTTGACCACATGAGCGGCGAGAACGCCCTGTGAAAGAATTCCAAGACGACAGTCTGCCGATTTCTTGAAGCGTTCGTAGGACTCTGTGTTCTTTGCGCGAAGAACAACAAACAGGAGATCAACAGGTCCATTCTTGCGAAGCTGTTCATAAGCCTTGAGCAAGGCTTCCGCGACATTTCGCGAGCGTACGTCAAGGACAACCGGATCGTTGCGAACAACACCCCCATGGCCAATATAAACTTGCTTGAACTGACGCGCGAACTGAGTGAGCTGGCCGACATCTACAGTTCGGTCTTCGACAATGGCAAAGCCCCAATTCTTGAGAGGCATAGTGTTGGGCAACGCAAATTTCTTGCCTCTAAGGTCCCAGCGGCCAGTGACTCCTGGGTCTAGTTTGCCGTTACCACCAAACTGAATATCAGGATTTGGAAGCAAGCAGGCTTTAGTTGTCGCAAACTTGGGGTCGATTTTGAGCCCAAAATGAGCCATGTAAGGGTCTTGGGACCAGTTGAGCATCCGGGAGCCTTCCATGATATGATCACGCCTGATCTTTGGTCGCGTGACAGCGAACTTGATCATGTTCGAAGTTTCCTCCGGGTTAAGCTTGAATGGGTATCGCTGCATTGGCCGAACAATACACAGCTCGGTTGGGAAGTATGATCCAGCCTTGGTTGTTTCGATCAAAGGGAATTGGGGATACTTGAGTCGGATTCCGTATTTCTCAAGAAAGAAATCATAGACCGACATATTCTTGTCGCCAATCTTGACCATGACGTTGCGTGCCGTGGCTCCTTCTTCACCATACCGGGCATCCCACACGAAGCGCATGACCATGTACTCTTTCGGCTTGTCAGTAGATCCAGCTTTGTTCTGATGAGGGCAGGTGAATCTGATCTTTGCCAATCGCCTGAGAATCTTGAAGGCATCAGACGGAACCCAGTCCCCGGTGTTGCTATAACGGACGGGCTTCAAGGCTCTAGAAAGCTCATTCTCGGATTCTGATTGCCAAATAATATGTCAGTAACCAAAACTTAGCACATAAGGAATCCATAAGGGCCCCAGAAGATAAGTACAAGAGCCATAGACAGGGCCAAGAAGACCAAAAGATCAAAAAGGTACTTACTTCCAAGTAATGCTCGGCTCTCGCCTGCCAGAAGCTCTTTGAGCATCTGGAAGAGCGAAATACCGCCAGTCCAGAAAGCTGTATTAGCCACGTCGACATTGATGCCAAGGCCAAGACCGCCGCTGTTGATGTTCTCGACCATGCGGATGGAAGCATATGTTCCTTTGGCCACCTCAACAATTCTGCTCAGTGGCTTGCGAACCTCGTCCGGTCTGTAAAAGTTGCGTTTGATAGCGAGAAGGTTCTCGGATGGGAATTGTCGTAGAAGATGATCGAGAAAGTCTAGGAGAGATTATGTTAGAAACATGTGTCGAAATCGCTCGATGTGCCAATTTATTTCCCACTTACTCATGCACTCCATGACTGAGTTATCCCATGACATCTTGCCCTGGAGATAGAAACGTAGAGATTCCATTTTGATCTCAGTAGTTTTGCGAATCATAAGTATAAACTTGTTGTTACCTTTGTTTCGTGGCGATCCCTCGTCAAGATCGACATGAACGCGAACCTCGCCGCGAGGAAGAAGTGCACTCGACCTATTCAGAGTAAGCATTGGACAGCTGGGTCGAGAAGGTTTAAACTGGAAGCACTTACCAAGCTAGCTTGTGGCCATCGTAGAGCCACATTGAGCCATTCTTACTCAAAGCACTTCTCACGGCAGAATGCTCCCAGAGCTTCCGCACAATAGCAGAACGGGCATTGGTCTGTCCACCAGTGAATGTAACCTGGATTGGGGTTCAAAGTCAGAACCTTTTATGAAAAGAAACCAGAGGGTACCGTATTTCCAACGTACATCGTACTGATAGATGGGAACCCGGGTTTCAATGCCAGTGATCCGGAATTGATTGACATCAACTTGAATGGCCTTTCCCTGGGTGTTGAATCCAGGACGCTTCGTGAATCGATTGTCACCGGGGCGCTATACATGGTTAGTAGTGCGATGTAAAGGGGCATCTAGTATTTTGTTCACAATCAGAAAAGCCTCAGGCGGGAGATCGATGCGTCTGTGACGCCTCTCAGCCTGGGTGGCATCAGGTTTGGCGGGATCAAATCCCAGCGAAGGTGGGAATTGACCAATTCCCTGCTGAACGGTAGCGAGGGCCTTGGAGGGAGTTCCTGGGCGGCTGCCGGCCTGGCTTCCACTCGAGGGTGGGGGTCCTCGACTAGGAGATCCATTGGAGGACGATGGGCCTCCTCGATGCGACATTGTAGACGAATGCACTGCCCTAAAGCTAAACTTGACTGTTAGAATCAACGGCATGCAGAATGAGGCAAACGACCACGAAGTCAATTAAGCGTAAGGGTAAAAAAATGAGAGGGAAGGATGAGAGGTAAGATATGTGAGGACTGTATCAGATCAAGGTCAGAAAATCCAGTACTAGCCTGGGTCTCAAAATTGTTGATATTTGGTCTTTCAGACACTTGCCTCCGAAGTCCCCAAGTAGACGGTTCTTTACGTTTGGGGACCGAGGGAAGAAAAGAATGTTCCTCGGGGTCGAGAGATGACAAAATAAAGAGACCAACAAAAAAAATGCAGTGATGAGAAGGGAAACTTGCCAGCTAGAACAGTTTCGAATATTCGCCTATACCAAATCCAAATTGAACTGAATCACTTGTTAGATCAATACACAACAATTTTGGGAAGCCATGGAAGGGTTGGGGTCTATTGCATCCTAGACAGCAGGAACTTGGAAGGTTGCCCTAGGAGGGGACTGCTACAAGACAGGAAGGATGTTCCCATAGGTGAAGGTAGAGGGTCCTCAGCACAGAGAAGAAAGCAGAAGTTCTGAAGAAAGCCATGGCGTACCTCGAAGGAATCCCAGCTCCTCGAGATCCGAGGAAAGGGTAGGAAAGGAGCTTCCCAAGATACTATCTTAGGGACAGAATCAAGCAAGGCTTCTTACGAAAGTTGAAGTCAAAAAGAAGGCAGAAGGGAGGAGGATTTTCGTTGCAGAGAATGCAAGGAAGTTGATATGGTAAGAGAAAAGAAACGGAAGAGAGTGGAAGGAAGAGGGGGCTTTTATACTTGAGGAGAGGGAAATCCAAAAAAGGAACTCACAGCTTTTTGTGGCAACCGGGCAGGGAAGTAACAAACGGCATGGAGCGAACAGGAAGTGGCGATTTCGGTTTGCAATGGGCTCTCTCCGTTGTTGACCTCTTCAGAACCACGCCTCTCACGGATACAGTAGTTACAAGCACCGGAGCCCACCTGCCAAGAAGGGAAATGGGTTGTTGCTGAATCAAACACTGTAAGGGGTCATATGCAAAGACCTCAACAGGAAGACCCTTACAAACAAGAAGGTCTAGTCCAGGAAGGCCTATTCTGATCCTGGCTGGTGGAGGCATAAGTTGATTGATGCAGAGGCCGGGCCTCCGGAGCCAACCTGGCACCATGCAATTCACGTAGAGAGCGGAGATAGATATCTAGTCAGCCAGAGGCAGCAGACTGTTTGATACTTTCCCAAGTTCCATAATAGCTAATACCTGAGTCTCTGGCCTGTTTTTACGTTGTTTACTATATAACCCTGCCATCCAAACGGTGGCCCTTTCCTGGAGTGGGACCGGGCTGAACGGAGCAGACAACACATTAAACACGGAACAGTCCCGCAGGATAGTTGGCCAGACTGTTTGGAGACACGGCTTGGTACCCAGAATGCACATTACATATACAGATACACAAACCAACAGGAGGTAAAGACTGAACAGGAGAAAAGCAGCAGAAAATACAAATTAAGGATGCCGTAAATGTTTATCCTGTCGGTATAACTGGGTAATCTGATTGATCTAGCTAGTGCAAACACGAGGTGACCCTGTACGTCCGCAAGTGAGTGTCCTGCGATGGGTACAATGGTCTGGTTCGTGATGCTTCGTTGTCTATTCTAAGTTCAGGAGTTCGCGACTGTGCGCGAAAACAGTGACTTTATGGTCCTGCGCACGGTCCTCCGAGGCAGGCCCTAGTGTGTCTCATCTCGTCATGTGACGCTGGCTCGCGTCCTCGGGAATTCGGATGCATTTATACCGACATATCCTGTATTAAGAACAGCCGATCGATTGATATTTGATGAGAGTGGTGGAGAGGGGGGATTAAGTCCCTATACCAAGCTCCTCTTTGTCTGATTGCAAACAAGGCATTTGGTTTGCCTTATCTACCCCTGACCAGAACGCCCGACCAACCTGCGGCTGAGGCATAACGGGGAGCATAGATGATTGTCAAGGTATGTGAATTTGGCACATGATAGTGTATGGAAATCAAAATATTATATATAGTACACCTGTCTGCTTCCACATCCTGGGGATTGGTGCATACTCAGTTTCCCTACCCAGGACACAAACGCCACCTCCGGAGAGAAAAGATGCAAGACCAAAAGAGGAAAGAAAACCAACAGACCAACGGAAGGGAAAACTAGTATACAGGCAATGCACCTCATCTTTCTTTTTTGGCCGACTGCTCCAGACAACACGCCATGTAGATATTTTGATTGGTCTCGTCCTTGGTAACCGCTAGTCAATAGAACCTAGTCCGTGAGAACAATTAATAAGGGGGGTATCGACCATATTGTTGTGGCTGGGTTGGGTATCCGCCACTACCACCCTGGTGCCATGCTGGGTTATTATCGGTCGATCCCGTATACTGGCCAGGCGCTCCAGCCGGCTCAAATTGTCCACTGACGTCGTGATGGTAGCCACGGAAGCCGCCTTGTACCGACGTTACCCTCCTTCCAGATGAATCATACGGGCTGGGTGCCCTATCCTGGCCATACGATCCATAGGTAGGATATTCTACACCTGGGCGAGATACTTCTACGGGCCTAGAAGGAGTAGGATTGCCACTCTGCCGCAATTTCTGGTCCTGTACCGCCTTCCATGAAGTATAGTCGGGGATTTGGGCTGTTCGAATGAGGTTTGTCAGAGCGGCCGGATTAAGTCGGAAGGCATCGTAGCTAGAAGACGGCGGTAATAGGTTGAGGAGGAAAGTGATTTCTCTGTGCAAACTTGATGGTTGGTTTCGGCGGGACTGGTCGAGGCGCCGCCCAGCGGCACCCTTAAGAGGGGATTCACCCCTCGCGAGCTTTCGCGGCCGGTTGAAGTCATCATCATCGCCAACGAAGGGGCGCTTGGGGGAGTTGGTAGCTCGGGCGAAGTGGGGTCGAGGAGATACTTCCGGTCGTGGCTGCGGCGCCGGACTATTCGCTAGAGAAACAGGCTGCTCGACGGACGGTAATATGTTTTTGGGGCGTAGCTGGACGGCGGGAGAAACAATAATTCGGGTGGCGATTGGGTCAAACTTTTCCGTGGAGAACCGGCTACTGAAGTGCGAGAGCTTAGGATCTTCAGGGAAGAGTTCTGCCATCCTGTCTTCCAATTTGATAATTTGAGAAAGTTCGCCGAAGCGAGATTCGTAGTTGTGAAAATAGGCATACAAGGGCTTGGCTTTGCTAAGCAATTCGGGTTTTTGTGTCAATCGGTTGACACACGTCTCGAAGACAACTCTAGCATCTGATGCGCATAAATTTGTTAGTAAGAGAAAGGTATTGTGGGATCGAAACGAGTAAGAATTGCTTGTAAAAAGAGGAGAGCTTACTGGTTGTGTCGTCGCGGGCATGTAAAAACTTGATGTATTCAAGGTGGTACGCCTCATCCTCTGGGAACAACTTGGCACCGCGCTCAAAAATCTTTGCTCCCACAGGGTCCTTGTAGACAACAGATTCAAGTTGTGCAACTGCCACATAAACGTCGCTTGTGAGCTTGCCACGGGCACGGGCATCTGTAAATACCTGCCGAAGGCCACCCACATTGACCGCCCCTTTGCCCTGAATGCGTCGCATTGCACGAGCGAGGGCAATCCATACGTGGGAAATGGTTTTGGAGAGAATGAGAGTGCGAGCAGCATAAACCTGTTTGACGGCCTTGATGGTTTCCTCCGGATTGGGACCGGGCTGTGGCGTGTTCCTGTCGTCCTCAATCTCGGTACTTCTTTTGGTTGCTTCGGTAGCTTTTTGTATTCCAGTAATCTCGGCTTGTTCCTTGACTTTGAGGTCCTTGACCATATCATAGAGGGTGTCAAGAACACGAGAATAAGGCAAGCGCACCGCTTCTGCCAGGGAAAGTTCTGGGGTGTCGGGCTCGCCACTTGCTTCGATCCGGTCGGCATTCTTCAACGCGAGAAGAACACTTTCGGGATTCGCCTCTATACCTTGGTTGAGAAACTCGATTCCCGTCTCCTTTGCACCGTTCTTCAAACACCACTCGGCAGCTTCAACCCAGATCTCGGGCCAGAAACGAAGAGCCATCAACGCTTGTTTGTAACAATGAAGAACCCGTTTTGAGAAATTCTCTGGTTCATCGTCCTTGAGAACTAACGGGTCCTCCATCTCCCATGCAATCCACTTCTTCCATAAGCCTACTTGTTCCATAAACTCATCGTGGCCCTCGCAGCCAGGGGCGGGAGGCAGTCGTGGGCGCGTGGTTCGGTTGAGGTTGCGTGTCATGCTCTCGAGCGCCATGTTGGCACTCTTTGCCGTCATGTAAGACGGTGAACGTTCCTGTATAAATTTGCGACCCTGTCCGTTTCCATCGTTAGCAGGCGTGGAAAGGATTTGATTGTTTAGGGGCTTACCGTCATCTTGTTCAGGCTCATCTCAAACTGGTCATATTCTTTCCATAGAGTGTTGACTGCAGAAGTAGGTATAGATATAGCGCGTTGATATGCTTTACGCAGCTGATCCATCTTCTGTTGATCTTGCCAGTTGCTCCCACCGATCTGTCCTGGACCATTCCGAATGAATTGGATGTAGTCCTGCCAGATCTTGGACGAGTCTTTATCCATTCCAACATTATCAATCACAAACTCATAGGCCTGCGTGACAACCTTCCTAGCGCTCCCATTGGGGTCGTTGTTCAGATCGTTCCGGCGGCGGATGTAATTGAGGTACATGGTCCAAAGTTCGACATTGGCGACAGACATGAGGCATTTGCCAAAAAGCCCCTCTGCTGCGACAAAGTCGTTGATCGAAAGTTCCAGTTCGATAAATTCGGCCCAGGCCGATGCCTGGCAATGGTGTTAGAAGGTATTCGAGGTGAGAAGCTGAGGTAAAGAGAGGCACTCACTGCTTGTGGAAAAATCTTCAAGAATCGATTGTAAATAGCGCGCACTTCTTCGAGATTGTTGCGGCGGCGATACTCTGCAATTAGGGCTAGCCATCCATCCATATCGCCCCTCGGATCTGAATTCACGCGAGCCTCCAAAATGCTCACCATGTCCTGGGAAGGGGCGCTGCCATGGCCAGGCGCTGTATTTAGTGGTAAGTTAATTGCCTCTGAAGGAGACGGTCCATTAGTTACTGCTGTAGTAGAGACGTCTCGAGATGTTGCCCGGTCATTGGTAAACGGGGACAGGGTAACTGTGGCAGCAGGCGCAACGGATGCGACCTGTTGAGCCGGGGTAACATCCTTCGGAGCAGGTACCGAATCATCCTCTTCACCCTCATCATCTTCATCGTCAGACGACCCGACAATGAAGCCGCCGGTGGTTTTGGGCCTGGTTGGTTTCACAGGCGAGCGAACTTGTGGGGGGCTCGGAGGGAGAGCTTCTGGGTCATATTCGCCAGAATCATCACCATCATCATCGTCCACATCACCCGGTACATCAGAAGAAGTAACAGAAGGGAACGAGGCATCTTGAGTTTGTTGATTATTGTTAAGGGACTGTTCAGAAACCTCATTACCGGCCCTCTCCCCATCCTGAGATACACCCTCATAGGGTTGATCCCCCGGTGCAGTAACAGAAGCCATTGTTGAGATCAATAGTAACCGAGCATGCAAACTGAGCTAGGAGCTTGGTCCTGGGAAATACCACTTGGGAGAATGAAAAAAAAAAGATTTTCTCGGTGAGAAGAAGGAATGCGCCGCCACTGGTCTTCTTCCCTTCTCTTTTTCTCTAATGCAAACAAGACAGTTTTTGGGGGGGAGGGTGTGTCGGTTGGTGTTAAGTCGAGGTACTGAGGTGTTGGGCTGGTGGAAGTTAAGGGGGGGAACTGCGATTTCCAGTAGCAGGCCAACGTCTGATTATGGATGGAAATTCGGTTCGAGGATAGCGACCAATAGAAGAATGTGCGATTTATGACCTGGGAAGAATTAAGTTAAACGGACAAGGGCAAGTTTGGCGCGTGCTTGGGACGCAAGATATCTAGGCGAAAGAATTAAAGGTTGGAAGACTGGTCGGGCTAAATGCATAGATGGGTCGGAAACCATATATCTTGCATCACTGGATGAGATGCGCAAGATAACCCCAGGAGGAAGGATATTGGGAGATGAAGGTGATGGAATGGATGTTGTGCAAATTGCTCTGGCTGGCAGAAACAACCATGCAAATTCGTTAACACAACATGAGGCTACTGAGTTGGGCTAAATCTAAAAGGGTAGGCGGTGAGTCTCTGGCCATTTTTGCGACTTGGCTTTCTTTGTTCTTGCCCTTGCGGGGAATGCTCGGTAAATCTTGCTCTGACGCGCCCGTGTTCGGACGACCCCGCGTCCACCAAGTGTATTATTATGTACGCACCTACTATGCTGATTCTTGGGACGGCTGGTAGTACATGTTTAGGCTGCCATACATTAACAATCTCTGCGTGGTGTTTGCATAATCTACTGTTAAAGTGGTTAAAGGTGCTGGGGTATCTGGAATGTCTGTCCCTATTTTTGCGGCTAGCAACTTGTCAAACGCGTTAAACTTGTTAATTTTTGGCCGTTTCATGCCCACCCTTTACGGAGTACAGAAGGAGAGATTGGCAGAAGGAGCCTATCATTTCTACGCAATAGGCTGGGCTAGGAAATTACCAGGGCATTCGAGAGACCATAGAACAAACGACAGCTATCAACACTAGGTGCAATAACAACAAACAATATCAACAGTCATAGACTCCTCGCGAGGTATTACGGAATACAGCCCATCCTCTATTAACCCCCTCTGCCTTCTCTCAGTTTCGCTTATCACGATCACCCCCCAATCCTCACCTCCCACCTCACAATCCCGCCAACCACCACAATTACAATACACATTTGCACACAGTTGCGATACAGAATTCTCAACTACTCCAAACTTTTTTCCAACCACTTAACTAACCCCCACACGCCAAAACTCCGACCCCTATTCTCTTACTGCCTACAGGCGATATTTCTATCGCCATGTCGCTTGTCACTCTCCTGGGCGTCCAAGTCCTAAACAATCCGGCCAAATTTACGGACAAATACGAATTCGAAATTACCTTTGAGTGTCTCGAGTCGCTTGAAAAGGGTAGGTAGTTTCACTACCAGCAAAAAGGATCGAGAGGGAACGAGATGCGCATGGTGATGCGATGCGGCGCCTCATTCGAACAGTACACTTACAATGACCCCAACAGATCTCGAGTGGAAATTGACCTATGTTGGATCGGCTACATCGTAAGCTTGGAGACCCGCGTCTTGTTACGACGCAAATATTCCCACTATTTGCCTTTTCGTGGGCCGATGTGCTAACCCAGCGGTGTGCATGATGTAGGGACCAATATGACCAGGAGCTCGACTCGCTCCTTGTTGGTCCAATCCCGGTCGGAGTGAACAAGTTCCTATTCGAGGCAGACCCTCCGGACACGAAGCGCATTCCCGATGCAGACATTCTTGGCGTAACCGTTATCCTTTTGACTTGTTCTTATGACGGAAGGGAGTTTGTCCGCGTGGGCTACTATGTCAACAACGAATACGATTCAGAGGAACTGACAGCAGACCCTCCCTCCAAACCCATCATCGAGCGAGTGCGGCGCAATGTGCTTGCGGAGAAACCGAGGGTGACGCGATTTGCTATCAAGTGGTACGTGGAAACAAATAATTTCATACCCCACTTCCGCTTCCTCTTTTCCCCTTTTTTGCGCTTTTTAGATGAGAGATTGGGCTAATCAAGTGTGGTATTGGACAAACAGGGATTCTGAGGCGTCTGCCCCTGCCGAATTTCCCCCCGAGCAACCCGAAGCAGACCTCCAAGCCGACGAGGAGGAAGAATACGGAGCTGATGAGGCCGACGAGGACGAGCCCGAAGAAGAAATCGCGGAAGGCGCGGCTGGAACTGCTGGACAGGACGCTGGTGGTGACGCCGAGATGGCAGATGCTAAGGAGGGTGAAGACGAAGAGGTTTCGGACGACGAAGGCAGCGTTGACATTGAGGGTGAAAGTGAAGATGAACTCGAGGAAGACGAGGCCGAGGCCATCGAGGGAGACGACGACGCCATGGACGTTGATATGACGGACAAGCCAGCCCCGAAAGCCGCTGTCAAGGCCATCTAGAACCGGGCCAGTGCCTTGGCAACAAGAAGGTGCAAGGTGAACCAAAAAGCGTGCCCCGAGCCGTAGTGGTCTACGCCCGAAGGAACAGTCAAAAGCAAAAGAGGACAGTGGAAAACGGGGAGTCTGAAGAGGGAAGTTGAGGCAATATACGAAACAGCACTGATATCAGAGTTTTGCGCAAGATGTCATGGCTTGGCTAGTAGTAAACGTGTTTTTATTCCCTACTAATAGAAGTCGATAACGTACCCCGGGCTCTACAAGTTGGTGTGCAACACTCACAGCATGCGGACCCCCTTTGGACTCGCATTGATTAAACCTGCCGAGTATAGAAATCAGGCGGAGAACAGTTGTTCCTTGCTGACACGTGCTCAACGCAGGGTGCGCCCGACGCACCGAGGAACCAAATCCTTGCCCCGAAATTCAAAAGGCTCACCCATCACATATCAAATGATTAAATAACGCAGCACCCTTCACTTCAGATTCACGGCCTCATTTCTCGCGACTAGCCCGCAAAAAGATGCTCTGTGCCGTTCTTTCTATGCCCCCCCCCCCCCCCCCCCTCCCCGAAGAAAACAAAGCAGGCTGCGCAGTGCAACCCACTTGAGGTAAACCGCAACTAACGGCTTTGACATATTTCGCCCTGTCTTACCTCGTTTTCCGTCTCTCTCAGCCTAGTCCAAGTTGGGATTCGACAGGTGCCCGACATAAAACTCACAGCAACCCTGCATACAACACAGTTATGACGAAATTGCAATTTGGGGCGGTTGGGCGTGGTAGGAGAACGAGGGGGTTACGGAATGCAAAGCCTGCCTTGCTTGTGGCGAGGAGGGGGGAAATTGACAGCTCATTTTATTGGCATGAAATCTTGGGGGGGGCTTTTCACGAAAGCGGGTTAATATGAGAAGGGCGAGTTCGACCTCCCACGCCCGAACTGGCCAGCCTCAGCCACAGGCAGCCCTGGTCTGGGCTGCGCGGAAGCATGACGAGCTGAAGTGCTGCGTATATGTTCTAGACAGCCCCCCCGTCTTCCTCAGAGAGTTTGGTAAAGAGCAATGTAATAGAATATTGATTACTCTTGTCGCCATTGCTTTTCCTTCCGAGATTTTTTGTTCGTGATAAACTGCTTAAAGTCCTCACAATTTTTTGACATGTCGAGCCCATCAGTTCCAGTGGAAGACGTGCTGCGCTCACTCCAGATACAGAATGATTTGCTCCTGCAGCTACTTCGCAAGATTCAGGATCGCGAAAGACCAACTTCGGCCGCTACATCTGCCCGCAGAACCGACCTCCTCGCGACACCACCTCTGCGACCCCAGGCCGGCCTGGCCACCTCGACTCCCGCGGAACAAAGTCCCATTCAACCACCGCTAAACATATAGCCGAATCGAAGCGTGACGATGCCATTGGCTTCGCGCCCGAGTGTTACCTCAGAACCTAAACATGTCCCTGCCTCGATACACTCCAACTTGAGTGGCGACCTGTACCCTTTTGATGACGTTCCCTTCACTCCCCCGCCTGCCCCCGACGCCTCTACGGCAACAGCCGGTCCAGGTTCTACCGACTTCGTGCCCTCAGTCCAAAAGACTCTTCCATGTGAACTGTTCACTGACGAGATGCTCCTGCACTTCCTCGCCCGCGCAGAATTTCCAGAGGGAAGCGGGCCGGCGATTGCCCTCCAGAACTTTCTCGAACGACGGCACGGTCAGGATCTCGATTGGGCAGAAGGCTCGTTTTGTCGCTTAGGCCAATACGAGAACGAAGGCTACAGCTATTCAGCGTGCGAGGTGTATAATATTGACCGGAATGGCTTTGCGCGTCGTGTGATGCACCCTGGACGCGAGCGGGCTGTAAGCACAGTAGATGCTGAGCAGGGTGACGAAGGTGACATCGAGGTTTCTATCGATGCGGCCACTGTGTGGGAGATCATAAGAGGTGTCAACCATGAGGATGAGTTCCAAGCTGCAGGGAGAATAACGTAAATATACACACACCCCTTACCCACCCATTCGTCGCTGACTGCATCAGTACTAACACCTGGCTTACTCTTTCTACAGTATCGTCCAAGAGCCAACAGCCCTCATGCTTGGATCGCTTCACCTCGTAATGCGTTTGCACTTTGATATGGACGAAATACTTACACTACTCGTCTCCAACCAAGAAAATCGCGGCCGCACCACAGCTCTTATGAACCGCCACTATATTGCCGACGACGTTCAGAACAGTGAACTCCAATCGCAGCCCACCACACAGGTTAACACCATTCCAACGGCTAACGGGACCAACACACCCCTAACCCCATCTCGAACCCCGGCCCCTTCACAGCTGCCTCCTAAAATCGCATGTCCCAACCCACCACTCGAGTGTGGCACACACCTTAGACAGCGAAGCTTCGTCTTCGTCTTTCGCTACTACACCGTGGTGCACCCCAACCGACAGCCATCACCATGGGAGCGTTTCGACAAACGGCCCGCGGATAAACGCGCCCAAGACCATATCGACATTGCCGAATGCAGCTCCGTACTGGCGCTCTCCTTGAGCGGCGATCCAATTTCAGTTGCACGTGTCCGAGGACGACGGGGACGTCCGCCGGGCAAAAGCCTCGTGTTTGATACTTTTGCGCCATGGCACCTGTTGAACATACAGAGTTTTCCTGACGACGAACACACTGTCCGGAGTAAAAGCGCAGGTAAACGGTTTTGCAACGGGCCGTATGCTTTTCTCGATGCCCTAGCTATCGAGTATCGAGACGCTGCCAAGCGGAACATGGTTTTGCATGAGCAGATCACCAAATTGATTACTCCCAATGTTAGTTTGTCTTGCTGTTTCAATCTTCTTCAACTGTTCGCTGTTATAATTTTTGACCTTGTCTTTTCTAACATATGGTGCAATATACAGGCACAATTTATGTTTGAATCCAAAATCAGAGATAAACTGCTCTTTGAAGACAAGCACTTTACATGTTCGTCCCGCCCACCATCTCTTCCGCCTCCCCGCTGGCAAACTCTAACATCTCATATAATACCATATACAGACATCAGACGTTACTTCTGGGCCTACATGACCCTCGGCGTAATAAACAACGGCCTCCGCGCAATGTGTACAGCCTACGAAGCAACATTCACCCCCTCCTTCTGGGAAGGCCGACAACAAACCCTCTGGCCACACCCGGCGCCCGACTCCGATGCCGGGCAGGCCTACCGCGAGATCCTTGCCGGCGCACATGCCGAACTCGAAGCTGCTGTTGCCGAATTACGACGTATTCATTCGCGCAACGAAGAGACGAGACGCGAAATCGAAAACTTGCGTGAGCAGCTGTTTTCCGGTAGTTCGATTATGGAGAGCCGGCGGGCGATTGACCAAGGCGACAATATTCGAATCTTGACTCTTTCAAGCATGATTTTCTTACCTTTGACTTTCGTAACTGTGAGTAATCGTCTGCCCTATTCAACCAACACTCACCAGAGAAACTAACATTCTTCACTTACAACAACAAAAGTCCGTCTTCGGCATAACAGAATTCACCATCCCCCCCTCAGATTTCCGTTTCGCCCTAACAATGGTCTGCGTCTGCGTCCCCTTCCTCACCCTCCTCATCCTCCTCCAGACCCGCACCGCCACGAAAGCGATCCGTTCCGCCCGCGACGCCATAACCGCCTCCCTCGACCGGTACCGCGAAACCCGCGCCATGCAAAAATCCGAAGGCCACCGCCGCGCGCCCCGTTCCCATTCCCACGGACACCAACACCCGCCTGAGGGACAAGTCGGACAGGACAGGAACAATAGTCATGTACTGGGGTATCGTCTTCGTAGGAAGAGGGGTCTAGATGCGAATCCGATCTCTTCTGTTACTTCGCAGACTTCAACTCAGCCGTATGCGCAAACTTGGATTCCCGCGACTCCCCCCGCGGCGTCAGATGCAGAGCCTCAGCGGCTGTCGTTGTCCTTCTTGAGGCGTCCACCGTCAGGTCCTGTGTCTGCGGCTGAGCGGTCCTCTGTAGTGGCTTGGTTTTCGGGAGCTTGGGCCTCGGTTTTGCCGGGCCAAAGAGGGAGTGCCGGGTTGGTCTCAGGAGTAATAGAGGGCGATAAGGTTTGACCTTGCCATTCGCGCGTTCCTAAAGATCAAACAAGCTGAATGGAAATCCATGTAGGATATTTCTCGGCTTCCGAGTTACTGTTTTCATAGTATAGTATCGTTTGTCAATCGTCTATTCTATATAGATTCTTACTCACTCACACGGAACACAAGAGCAAACGAGGAGATTTGGTTGAATTATAGACTATTAACTAACTAGGAATAAACATAATCATGTCGACAAGACCCCAGTCGTCTTAGTCGCCGTTACCTCCTCCCTCACTCCTCCCTAAAACCAGCAAATATAACAAAAGCGCAAAAAGAGAAAGAGCAACACAGAGACCAAAAGAAAAAGTGAAAAAAAAAAGTAGCAGAAGCCGCAGAAAGTTACCTGCCAATCCAAGACTCCGGGGCAGTCCTGCATTCGAGCAGAGACTAGATGAAAGCGTGCCGAGATGGATTGCGAGGGATGTTTCAAAAGGAAAAGATACGAAAATAGCGAAGAGCGAAGAACGGAAAAGTCAGAACCCAAGGTACCCAATAGTCGGGATTTCTTCCAACTAACCCCCCCTTGTCTTTTGCTCGCGACTTCTTCTTCCCGGCCAGCCGAGACACTTCGTTTGTTCCATACAATTCGATTTCGACAGAGAAGCCGCTCCCCTCTGGCACTTCTCTCCCTCATCCGACACATACCCCAACAATACTTGGAGTCCTCGCAAGGCGCCGTACGGCGGTCAAGATTCGATTAAATAAAGGGGGAATCACAAGAGAGAATGGGAAATAAAAAACCAGAATAAATAGATGGCTTCGAGAGGTTCAGAATCGCCACAGACGCTTGGTGGATGGCAGGGTATACAATGTGATGAAGCCTCCGCTCGATGGGGGTGCTCCTCGTAGGATGGCGAAGAAAAGAAAACAAAGACAGCTCATATTCCGAAATGTGTATACTAGGTAGACACAGGGCGGGGAGACGAGTAAAATATCCGAGAACTGGGAAACAGGTAACGAAAGATGATCCGTGTGAGTAACGAAAGGATAGGTCGAAAAACGATCAGGAAGGAGGTGCGCCGAGAACGGCGGAGAAAGGTGGACATCATTGTATGCATGGGTAGATCGAGTTGCGTGCTAGCAAAACGAAATCCAAGTGGTATAGGACTCCAAAGCGTGGGCCAGCTCGCGTCAAAGCAAAAGGGGTTGACCGTGCATCATAGAGTGGCCAGGCTCAACACCAAAGACTGACTACCGCGGTATTCGAGAGGGTGAATCTCGTGCTTGATATCACCATCCGACATTGTAAAAAGTCGTCAAAGGGCAACGGCCGGTCTTGCCATTTGTGTGAAGCTGGTCGTGATTTGTAATGTTGAGGGGGGGAGAGATCGGGCGCGGAGTTGGTGATAAAAACTTTCTTGGGGGGGGCTTTGTTAGACTACCAACCCTTCTTCCGTGCAAAGCGCTTGTTGAGGAGGGCAAGCACTTTAGGCACGTTGAATTGAACATATTCGAGATCGAGATCGTCTTGGTTGTCCTTTTGCATCTCGAGAAGATCGTCAAGTTTGAGATCCAATTCGAGAAGACCACGGCTTCGGCCTGGAGTGGCGGGTTAGCGAGTTTTCAAAATGATTGGGTTGCAGAAGAGTATGCGTACCTTTGTAGTGGAGAGAAATGACAAAAGTGCCCGGTAATGGGCTGGTAAAGTTGAAGTAGATGTTGGCGCGGCGGTTATCGGGCACATTGCTCTTCTGGATAACACCCTCCTTCTCGAGCTGCTGATGGGTGAATTTGTACGGGCCCAGAACTTGGTGCTTTTGTTGCTTCCGCTTTGTTCCCTCGCTCTGGGAGCGAACATTGTGCAGGTAGCTCTTGTATGTCTCGAGCTGACCCACGAGGTAGGTGTTGTGGTCGCGAATCGTCTTATACACCTCGTTCAACTTTTGGGTCTCGGTGAGTACACCGTCCTTTAACGACCCGAGATGCTGTAATTCCTGTTCCACTTCGTCTCGTAGAAGAGCAAACTGGTCACTCTTGTCGATGACACGGAGTTCTTGGAGCTGCGATAAGAGTTCCATGGCTCGAATACCCTTCCGGACCATGACGGCGTCATTACGGCTCGTAGCCGCAGCATCAGCAACCCTCTCCAGGCGCAACGGGCGCTTTGCGACGTTCGAGTTCTGCGGGATCGACCGCATAATCTGTACAAAGATGGATTTGGCTTCCATGAAGAACACTTCCTCCTGCGTAATGTCCAGTGCTGCCGTCAGATCGTCGATAGCTGTCTCCCAACGACTGAAGAGTGGTAGATTGATGACTCGGTTTTCTTTGCGCGGCACCTGCGCGGGAGCACTACCTAGTTCGCCCATAATGGTGCCTAGATGCGAGCCTTCATCGCGGCACAACTCGGTGCTATGCTTCTCGATGAGGGCGTGCATGGCATATATTTCATTCAATGTAATCGACAACTCCAAATCCTTTTTCGAGAGAGCCACGTAATTGTCCATCTCGAGACTTTCATAAAAGTCCTGAACTTCGCAGAGTTCGAGCATAAATCGGTTCACGCGGTCTTTGTTCTGATGGATGAAGGGCTGAAGCTTGGCCATGTATGGTTCCTTTGCATAAGATGGCTTGTTGGCAAGATTCTGCAGCATCTTCGCGATAAGTGTGAGGGTGCGGCGAGGGCGATCCGAGGGTGTGCCGTCGATGAGCATGTAAGACTTTGGCGTAACCACGGCCGGGTTAATGAATCGTAGGAAGAAGAAGCCACCAATCAGCGTACAAATGACTTGATCGTTTGCATCGGGATACTTGCGCTTAGTCAAGCTCCGAATTTGCTTGCAGATCCAACGGATCCCATAGGGGGCCTCCTCGAGACCATCAATAATGGTTGTCAAGAATCCGTTGGCAATCTCTGTCAGCATGGTTAGGCGAGGCTCGATGATGGCCTGCACCTGGAGATTTTCTGCGGCCTGCTCTGCGGTGATGCCCTTGGGGAGCGACGCCGGAAGGCTACCGGTGTCCTCTTCAATCTGCTCGACCATACGCTCGTAGACCTTGAGCGGGTTGATCTCCAAGTCAAGATCCTTGAGCTCAATGAGGCTGTTGATCCTATCTGCGAGCACCGTTCTAAGAAAGCTCTGGCCGGGCCCTCTCCTTGTGTACGTCGTCATCATACGAGAAACGGGTGTGTTGGCGCGAAGGAGGGATGAGTATTCGGGGGTATGGTCAAATTGATAGGTGAGAACGGACTGGTGTTGCGCAGAAGGATAATGGGTTAGCTTCAAGCCATTGTCCCCCAAAAGAGGGAGAGGAGAGAGATGGACAGGTTGAGTTTTGTGCTAAGGAGTGAAGGGGGTGAGGAGGAAAAAACTCTACGGACCTGGAACATAGTCAAGAGAAGGTGCTCTTCGCGACTCTCGTATTGGTTTCCGTAGATGGTGAACATGACGGTCTGAAGAAGCGAATCGATCTCGGCCATTGAGACCAGTCTACATAGATGGGCGATGTGACGAGGTTCCGATTGCAAAAGAAACAAAAGGTTCCCGTATTTCTGTGTCTTATCGTCGTTGGGGAAGAATCCCTCCTGGAGGTCGGTCGCATCTTCGAGGTGGCTCGCGACTTCGTTTTGCTGTAGCAGGTTGGGAGCAATCGGTCAGTCAGATCTGAAATCAGTTTGGTGACGGGGCCATACCTCTTCAAGGGCCATGCGATTTTGGATCAGGAGGGCAATTCGAGAGTCGAGATATCGGACGTCCTTCTCCAACACGAAATTCTTCTTCGATTGCGATGAAATCTTCGACTTCAAATCACGTAGTATTTTTTGGGCTGTTCATCACGCGGAAGATCATGGTTAGTGAAGGAAGGTTCCTCGTGTCACTGTGCCGTCTCCCCGTCACCCGAGGCAGGAGGGGCGGTACACGGCCAGCGCAAGTGCCTACATACCTTTGGCAAGGTCATCTTCAATTTCAAGTTCTCCATCGTTTGCTATTGAAAGATAGAGCGCGGACATTGAGTACCGCTTCGACTGGCGGGCAGACCGCGAACCATCGTAGCCGGAAGACATGGTGTTTTGTCTTGTGATGGGCTGAAAGGAGGAGGAGGATGCGGTTGATGCTCTGGAAGGGGTCTGTAGCATGACGGACATAATGGGTTGGTAGGAATCGCCGGAATGGAATCAGCGAGACGGGGTGCCTCGGGAAGGCAGCGGGCAAGCAATGGGCCAGGCAGGCCAGATGCCTCTCCCTGTTTTGAGCGTTGCTTCTTTTGCTCGGGTTGGTCACTTGGTTGTACGAAATCGAGTTCGGCAAAATTGCGAGAGACGACGGGTGTGAGTGGCTGGAATGTCTGGTTCAACTCGAGCGAACGGGGGGGCCAGGACGATTAGCTTTGGGGAACGGTTCAAGTTGGGTAATCTGACACAAAACGTTCGATTGGCTCGTAGAAGGAACCGGAGGGCCGCGTTCAAGAGATGTCGGTGTAGGATCTCGTTTCTTATCGCAACAGTCGGTCGGTCGGTCGGAAGGTTATGCTGGCGGTACCTGGTTCCGTAATTGAAGAGATCGCGTGAAACTGTCTGCGGGACAAGTGAGAAAGACAGAAAATCGAATAGTGATGACGAGACGAGTTGAGGAAAGAACTGGGTAAGGTGGGTTAGGG
Source organism: Graphium sp. VPRI43844 (assembly GCA_019925285.1). Classification (NCBI taxonomy): domain Eukaryota; kingdom Fungi; phylum Ascomycota; class Sordariomycetes; order Microascales; family Graphiaceae; genus Graphium; species Graphium sp. VPRI43844. Next base: position 206,546 of record JADHKT010000027.1, on the reverse strand, counting down.
GCGTCAATTGTGAGAGAGTGGTTGAGATAATTGGGCGAAGCTAATGGAGGAGATTTTGGGGGTTGAAAGATGGACGAGGCAGTATGCGCCACAGGGAGGGCTTTGGTTTAAGAGGGGTTAAGTTCAAGAGATGCGAAAATGGGTGTGGGAGGTACGTACTCTCGGACTGTGTGCAATAGACAAAAAACGGCTATTGTCTCCCAACTTTTGTTATTTTTTATTTTTTATTTCCCCCCTAGGAGATTTGAGCGGGAAGGACGAGCTAGGTACAAATTCTATGGAACAGCGCAATAGAAGCAGAACCTCGTCTGTATTACGGAGTACTCCGTAGACTGGATTACTTCCCAAATACCCGCTGTCATGCACTGACAGCCCAATTCGCGAGAAGGAGGGGAGGGGGTGTGGCCAGCCAGCCAGTGGAGCGAACCACTACAAGTACTCCGTAAATACTTGTATGTACACATGTACATATTACGTTCTGTAAAAGGAGGGGGGTGGAGAGGGGGTGGAAAGGGTAGAGTACTAATAGTTTAGTTTACAGAGTAAATTACAATGGGCGAGGGGCTTGCAACTACAGAGAAGACACCTTGGAAGTCCCTGATATTAAATGGTAAACTACTCCGTACATAAAAAGTACCTCCCTTTTCAAGGTAGGGTAGAGCAGAATCAAACTGTCACTTTGTCGTATTGCCTTGACAGAAGAGAGCACAGAATAAATTGGAACTGAGATTTGTGGAATGAAGTCTGTCCTGGCTGAGAACTCTCATGAAAATACTCTCATGAAAATACTTGAGACTCTGTGCGAACACCAATTGTAATAAAGATAATAAAGAAACCAGGTCTGAGGGTCTCGCAAATACGGAGTAGTACCGATAATACACACAGTCAGGAGCAGTGAAAGGAGTGCTGGCGGGCCAATTCATTCGTGCTCACTTCCCAACTTGCCAGCCAGGAACACAGTCCATTGTAAGGAGTAGTAAACTAGTTTAAGGAGAGTGGCTGATAGCTAGCAGTGGCCAAGTATCCTTGACGTTCGGGGATTTCTCTTGGTCGCTTTGACACCTGGGAGACGGCCGAATGAAGAAACGGCTAAGCATTCCTTTATTCCTTTGGGGAAAAGATGGGACAAAATCAAAAAAGAAAACCGAGATTTCTCGGTTCTCTCTTGTGTCTGTCCTTGGATGGTTGCGGCAAGATGCACACAGACAGAACTGGAGGCCGATAATACTACAAGTACTTACGGAGGAAGAGAAGAGGGGCTATTAGTATTAGTTTACATACTGTATCTGGCTAGAAGACAGGGGAGTCAGGAGAAAGCGGGGTAGGATGGTGCGAGCGTTTCCTCTCGGAAGAAAGATGGGAATTGCCAGGATGTAGAGATACGAAAATCGGTACCTAATGGCATGCCATGTTGGTGGGCTGGATTGAAGTCTTTACTCGGTAGAGTTTTCTTGTCGTCAATGTAACTTTATGATTTGCTTTTTCCTGTCCCCGGACACAGGAGGGCAACAGAACAAAGCCAGAGTTGAATCCAGTTGATGGCGTCAGGGATTTTGGCGAAGAAAATTGCACACACTACGGGATGAACAGTGAGCAGTGACAATGATGGATTTTTTTTTTGGAATTGGAATTGGAACGGTGGACGGTTTGGGGCGAGTTTCCTCTTTGTTTTGTGATGAGAGGCACATGTCAGACGACAGAGTGGTAATGACAAAGTAACCCAACTGAAACGCCTAGGAATCCTATCAAGCGCCTAGAGGAAACCAGGCACCTGGCCAACTCCATTACATCATACGGAGTAATAGCGTGTGCAGAAGAGTCTTCCCATTGTTCTGACTTCTTCCGACTGTGGCTGCTCATGAGACGACGACCTTGGCTGGCCAAGCTGTTCTCTTTAGGTGCGAATCAGTAGCAAAGCTTGTGGGCGGCATTCCCCGGGTCACCCTATCCTGCTGTGCAACCAAGGCCAGCATATCACCGCATGGTTCTACTCCGTAGACTATGGAAAAAAAGAGGGCAAGTGAATCAGCCTCACCCAGATTTCTCAAACATGGCTGGCTATATTGTCGAGCCGTCAACACTTTCACCGACTTGCGCCAGGGGCGCCACTGCAACCAGGGGAGAGCATCCGCTGTGCTTAGTGGCGAATCCTTTGCTGGGTTCGGATCGAGGGTGGCGGGAAAGACCGGTTTGTTCTCTCGGGCGCGCGTCCAATGTGATATCCCATGTCATTGGGAAAGAAAGGCACTGTGTTCTGTGTTCTAGCCAAGTAAACTAGTTTATTTATCTCGATGGGGCCCGGCCCAGGTACGTGGGAGGAAGGTTGCGTTGCAGAGGTGTTTGTCATGTCGGGTTCAGGCGAGTCGGGATAGAGGACTGAACGGGAACCCATAGTTTCCTTCTGTACCTTGCAATTACCCTCCCCTCTACCTGCCCCATTTCATGGTTAACCTCCGTCCCCACACCCAGCCACGAGGGGCACGAGGGGGGAAAGTTGGGGCGCGAAGGAAGGGGCGGGGCAACGGATCCTAGTGAACAAGTCTCTCAAATATTTTAGTCTAGTGCGATTTTTTTTTTTTTTTGCAAATACTTGTACTCTGTAGGTCTGCATTAAAGCCAAGTGCGTCGTGGGATATTATGTGTTGAGAGATAGGATACTATTCTCCGTTCTCCGTATTGCTCTGGTCAGAAGCCATGACTGATGAAAAGGGGTAGGTAGTAGGTCCGTGCCCAGTGTGATATGTGATGTGCAAGTACGTGTGTATTGACAGACGTGGAAAGAGCAAGAGTACAAAGCACTTGTACTTTCCAGTATCCAGAGTCAACAGCACACCGTACTACTCCGTACTCTGTAATAGTAAACTACTCCGTAGTTTAATACTCGAAGAACCAAGTGCGGAGTAATAATACGGAGTAGCCTATGGAGTAGTAAATGCAGCGCATAATAATAGAGAGTGTTAAGGTTGCTTTCCCACCCCTTCATATCACGAACCATCATCAGCGGGGCTGGAGTCCAGGACCACCACACACCCATACGGAGTACGATACTCTAACAACAGGATAAGTGTTTCCCATACGGACTACTCCGTACATTTATCCACTCTACGGAGTAGAGTGGATGGATACTGCCATAGTACAACCAATTGAGGAGGCAGAGATATCAGAGAACATTCTTCAAACTCGGAGTCTCAATAGAACCCCCTCTCCCCCAAACACCGATAATTCTCGCGCGGCACAACAACAAAACGACATCGCAGATACGGAGTACTGTCGATGACCTGCGGCAGCAGACCCCTCCTCATACTAGTTTACGTTACTCCGTACTTGGAGTCTGCTGAAATGGCGAAATGGCGATGCTCCTCCCTGAAAACAGAGTTGCATGAGATGGTTCCAAGCATGTCACACATGCTCCTCAATGCAGAGCCACCAATGGACGAAACGTCCTGTCGCTATTTTAGGATACAGACAAAACAGATCACCAGCGCACGATTTTTCATCGTCATGCCTTAAGTCTCCGAACCCAACATGCTTGCCTCGTCGAGAGATCATACCAATGCCGCCTCCAAGGCAGAAGACTGCGCCCGTTCAAATGATGGACAAGCGTTTCGTTGATCTTCTTGATGAAAAGGTCTTCGAAAAGCTAGGGACCCTTTACAATATGAGCTATCGTTGATCGTTTACGCACATCACATCACAGGTCAAGGCTAGAAGGATGAAGTCCGTTCGTGAGATGTCAATGTGGGGTGTGTACGGAGTAGTCCAAAATGCTTCCATTTGTTCTGGAAGCTGTCCCGTCGAGTGTTAAAGCTCGTCCCGCCCTTTTGTCAAAATTTCTTTTCTTCACTAGTCTCTCGCCCTCTTGTCGCACCATCACTTGCTCAACCGATGGCTACGATGCAAAGGACTACGGAGTATTATCTAGGGAAGATGTGGATTTGGAAGTGAAATTGTCGACTGTCAAAACAGCAGGCGCATGACAGAAAGAGGCCTAGCCAAAGAGTCTGTTCGCATGCATGCGACTCCATCGTGGGCTGGTCAAGGTTTGCAGGTATGTACATGTTTATGAGTGCGGAGTACTATTATTAGTGGACGGTGGCCCGCCGTTAATGAGCCAATTTAACAAAGGCTCTCCACTTGGCTGGCGTCCACTATTCACGTTTTACAAGTAGCATGAACTAACTACGCCAGCCCTGAAAGCAGAATAACTTATTACTAATACGGAGGATTACTCCGTACAAGTATTAAACTATGTAATAAACTAGAATAGACCCCAACAGACAAGGGGGGGCGGGCAACCAGGGGTCGTCGCAATTTAGGGACGACCGAGATCAGGAAAAGCCTGATCTGTCCAAGCCTGGTCGTCTGTCCATCCATGGGCTTTGGGATGTTAAAGTGCTTGCATGCCAGCAATCAGCAGGGTGTGCTCGGTTTTTTTTTTTTTTCTTTTTTCCTACCAGCCCATCATCCTAGTAATAACCCAGCCTTATTCTCAGTATGGATGAACCCCAAATCCCAAACAGTCGCCGTTCCTGACTAACTTTTTCTTCCCTTCCCCACTACTCCGTACTCCGTACAGAACTTGGTTACAGAGTCTGATAAAAAAAAGGGGCAAAAAGCCCCAGCGAGGATTCAAGACCCTAAGCCCTGCAAAAACTGCTTCTGCATTTCCTCCCTAAGCGCCTACCCCCTAACGCTAGTCTGAATCAGGGCACAAAAAGAATCCTCTAAAGATAAGACTGTCTCGCCGAACCTGCGTGAAGGATGTTATCTTCTCTCAGCTCGGGTTCAGCCAAGGCGAGGCTGAATGCTCCAAAAGAGAAGCCTGAAGCGCATTTCTCCAATCGTCTGGCGTAGGTGACCAACAACAATAGACTTGTTTCATACCTTCTACAAAAGTCTACACGTATGTACTTGTATCCGGAGGAGGGGAAATGAAGAAAAGTTTACATCGGTGTGTCAACATGGCGGTCTCGAGCAAGCCACTTTTCCCCCAAGAGTAAACTAGGATAACATGAAAAGGGCCGACGACAAGAAGCAGAGCCTGCAAGCTAGAAAAGAAAAAAAAAGACATTCTGTTTCACGGCATGTCACTCTTGATAGAAAATAGCCATACGGAGTAGACCAGAAACATTTCAAAGTGCTTGTCGCATCTTCGGACCTGTCTCGAACATTCTTCACAAAGCTCGTAAAGCTCACCCACTCGTAGTATTTTGTATTTTCTTCTTCAGATGATGGTCCGTTCAACGCACAGTACTCCGTACACGTAAACCCTTGACACCGTCAAGAGATACAAATCTTCACTCAACAGGCACAAACACGCGATCGATATCCGGTCCCCAACCTCCATTAATGCCTTCAAACCCAATCTCATTGCCCCCCTCACGCAGCTCAACAACAAAAGAACTACTCCACGTATCCCCCCTAGTTGGCAAGAAAGCAACTTTCTCCTTCGCAACCTGCCCATTGACCCGGACCCTCGCATAGCGAGACCCGGAATCTCCATTCCGATACCGCACCCGAACAGTCGTACGTCCGGCGCGCCGCACCGTCAGATTGCGGAACGCCACACTTCCGTTTTCCGGACCTCCAATGTAGCCCATTGCTTTCCCACCAGAACAGTCGCCGCATGAGACTTCGCGTGCTGCGCCGCTAGCGACGCCTTGTTCTCCTTCGGCGCTGACTTCTTCGGGGCCTGCTTTCCAGGGTCCGCCTTCAGCGAGGTTGGGAATCCAGTTTACGTAGTTTTTCATCGTTACTTGTGTTCCGGAGATGGAGAGGGGGAGCCAGACGTAGGTGCTTGATACGAGATTCTGGGAACGCCATCTGTCGCCCATGTACATGATGTTTCCGTCGCCGTATTTGAGGATGTAGGTTGACTGTGAGAAGTATGTGTTGGAGCCGTCGTCTGCAAATTCGGTCCATGATGACCAAGGTCCGGAGAGGGATGTTGCTGTCGAGTAGACCTGATGTAAGATATGAAATGTGAATATGATACCGTATCAACCAAAAGAAATGAGATGTAAAAGGTAATGGTTTGCTCATACGTTGTCGTTTGGATCCCAACCCGTGAGGTGGCTACCAAACATGTAATACCGTCCCTCATGCTTTGACATGGCAGGCGCTTCAATTCGCTCGTTCCATCGATAGACGTGGTCCTTCACATCCGTGTAGTCGTCTGTGAGGCTCTCGATACGAAGGCCGTTCTCTCTCTATATTCCGCAAGTGGTTAGTCCAAATATAACAATAAAGAGGAACGGGATTCTCTTCCTCCTCGAGGGTATACTGACGTCTTCGGTAAGTAGATAGGCTTTCCCATCATCGTCTTTGAACAAACCCATGTCGCGACTCTGAAAGTTGAATGGTCGAAAGCTACGAAGATACGCTGTTTCTTGTCAATGCTGTTGTGCTTGCCCAATACTTACACTCCATCATCCAGAGGCGCTCTCAGCCAATCAATGCTCGAGTCGTATTAGGAAACTTACTGTACTTTCCGCACACTTCATCGCCAGTCGCGACACCCACCTTCGCATCGCTATAATCCAGACTATCAATGTGCATCCACATGACGTATTTTCCTGTCTTCTCGTTGTAAAGCACTTTCGGTCTCTCCACAATCCGATCCGGACCAAGATCTCCCGACTGTGTGCGCGAAAGCAAAGCGCCCTCTCGGTGCCACGTCACGAGATCAGTGCTGGAATAGCAATTGATATTCTGAAAAGGCGTGCCGCCGGTTTTGTCCTCGCCGATGAGGTAGTATTTCCCGTTGCTGAAGATTACGCCTGCACCGTGGGCTTGAATGTGTTCGCCATCGTCCTGTTTTGAGAATTGAAGAAAGTGTTATTAGTCCCCCGTCATGAGTGTATGAAGAAGAATGGAGTGAAAGCGAAATGCGCAGTCTCTCAACGATGCAAACCCTAGGAATAACGTGGGGAAAATGGCATACCGCAGTCCAGGTCGCTCCCGGGACGATCTGCAGCGATCCCAAAACGCCCCAAGCACCTAGAACCAAGACCGCCACCACCCGTGAAACAGACAATCTTTGTAAAGATACCATTTCCTGCAATAACAACAGCCGGAGCCTAAGAGTTTATTCCTGCCGGCTTCGTTCTTGTTTGCCCAGTAGTACCGAGCTCACGAGGTTGAACAATGGGAAAGAGGGTAAGGAGAGTAAGAAGGAATGGCCACGAGAAGAGAGGGAATGTATTAAATATATGCAACAAACTACTACTCCGTATACGCAAGTAACCCCGGGTTTGACCCCATCCATCAAAGGATGCTATGCAATCCAATCTACGTTAGTATATCAGCCTTTTCGGGTTCCAGTAAAGATTGCTACCCTAACCTCGTAGTGGTAGCACTCAATTAAACAAGACACAGGAAATACCCGATTATTGAGCGGAGGGCCCATTGGACTTTCTTCAAGACGTGGTTATATGGTTTCGGCTAAAGTGATACGCAGTGCTACTTCATTTTGTCCATGGCTCATTGCAAATCTGCATTGTATCCATTCGTCCAAATGTTACCTTACCACTCATGCTTCCAACCGTTTGATCGCTTGAGAAACCCCCTCTATGGAATGACATTGCTACGAACCTCAGAGCCACACAGCGTTTTTCTACTGTTGAGTTGAACTATCTGCATAGCTGGATCCATTACCGCCATATGCTAAGACAAAGTTTGGGGTCCACGACGAGGTATGCTCAATTTATATACTCTGTACTGTGGCAAGCCTAGCACAAACCTTAGGAGACGTCGACCTCTCCGCGTGCACAGGAGGCAAACCCCATCCAGAAAGCACAAAATCACAACCAAAGATTTGCCCAAGATTTATTTCGAGCTGATCTCATCAAGCTTGAGTTAGAAGGCTAAAAAAACATACAATATACCCAGCCCCAAGCTTGGCAAAACCTTTTACCGGCAAATCCGTTGTAATAATGCACATGTGCCAATGGCCAAAACAACTCTGGTCTGAATCCCCATGACGAAACCTAAGTGTGGCCAGAATCTAGGAGGGAGTCATGAAGGAAGACACATGCCGAAGAAAGTGCGGCGCGGAACAGAGAAGGAAGCTGGTTCCCATGCCTGTTCCATAACGTCATAGGATAGGATGGATGGTTATATTCATGGCGACAACTTTGTAGAGTGAACGCAAGAGCGGCGATGTAGCCGGTACATCGACGTCAGGCGTGGCGGGACCTAGCATCTTGTCGAGTCGTTTGAAGAGATAGAAAGGGCAAGGAAACAAAAAAAACTCGTGACTCGTAATGTAAAGATGGCTCAGGGGACAGATACCGCCAAACTGTCTACCGCCGAGCGCCAGCAGGGGCGACAGGAGTCGGGGTGCTGAGATCGACGTTGAATGTCCATATTCCTACGGGGTCATTAGTTAGTGGATATTATGAATTATACAGCGACCGAAATAGTACCATACCTTTGGCCAGGTTGTTCGCCGTGTCTTCAAGGAGAATGACGCGTCGTTTGTTGCAGTATGCAGTTTTGTCCTGTAATCCGCCAATACAAAGTTAGAGCCGAAAAACCTTTAATTCGTAGAACAGTACATACCATAATGTCAACCTTCAGTTTCTGGTCTGCCAGCTCAACGATGGGCTTCTCGAACATTTCCGAAAGTGCTTCGACAGCCATTTCCAAATCCTTTTGGTTGTCCTCAAAGATCTCTGTGAGGTTGTTTCGTGCCAGGTAGAATGCAAATGCGTAAGTCCATTTCAGCGTCTGACGGCAGGTCTGCAAGGCCTGCGAAGCCGAGTTAAGATACTGGACCTCGATCCAGGACATGCCGGACGCTGACTGCAACTGTACCATCTTCTTTTCCGTCTTCTGATAAATGTCTTTATCGAGGCGAGCTGACTGTTCATGATTGGCATATCGATTGTAGTAATGGAGATACCGCTCCAACGATACTCGGCTTTTAGCTTGAGCGTCGCGAGCATCCGACCCGCTCTTTTCTTCGAACCGGTTGCAATTGTACCAGCTAGTACCGTGCTCTGACCAGGGTCCCATACACATCCAGCAGAACTCGTACTTGCATTTACGGCATGTCATATGATTGCATCCACCATTCTTCTCAATGGTTGAGTTGCACTTCGGACATTCCTTGGTATTCGCTGATATCCAATTCGCAGTCTCTGAATCATCGGCACATTTCTTCAACCAACGTTTGACGAGCTCGCAAGGAGCCGGTTGGTGGTCGGCATAAGCACAACCAAAACAGAATCTATGACCACACGAGCACACAACGGTCGGCACTACCTTCTCAAGATCCTTCTTCTTGATTCCGCACTCAATCGCGTTCTGACAGTCAGGTGCCGGGCACCATTTCAGCACTTCTTTATCCTCAACATAGGTTCGGTTCAGAAGTTCATGGTAGCGATCAATCAGGTCATTCGTAAGCAGCAGGTCGAGCGAACGAGAATCGATGATTCGGTTGCAGTTATCCGCTGGGCACCGGATGCGAGCCGCCTCGCCCTCACTCCTGATTTTTTGTGAAAGATAATGCCGGTAGCAATCGACACAAAAGCGGTGGCCACACCTCATGGCGAAAGATTCTAACCCGGGCTCGTCCTCGCAGCAGATGTCACACATGAAGCCTTCAATAGTCTCAATCTTTGGGCCTTTCTCGATTGGCAAGCCCAAACCTGCAGCCTCCAACACGGGACGCGGCTTATCCATGTAATCCTCGATCAGCTTTTCTTTGTTCCATCTGAAATGTCGAAGGAGAATCGCGGCGTCTTCCCGTGGGATGTCGAGAATCATGTTGACTTCGTTGACCATGTCGTCTTGTTGATGCTGAATATCTGAAGGCTCAAACACTTTGAAGGAAACATCGTAGGCTTGTTTGACTTTAGGCTCGGAATCTTTCAACAGACCGAAGTCGGGATCGGGCTCATCGTCGTCATACTCCTCGAAGTCTGCAGATTATAGATATTAGTTAGGGTTTCTCCTGAATCAAATTTAAAGAAGCTACTTACCGTCGGCTGAATCGTTCATCAACTCATCCTCGTCGCTCGAGACGGTAGACATGAACTCCTCTTCGGAATCCATCCCGTTACTCGTGGTTGTGATCGGAGGTGTCGGAGAAGGTGAGTGAATGCGGACAGAGAGGTTGAGGCAAGGCTCTTGGGCAACCGAAGGTGTGGGCACAACGCTAGACAAAGATGCTTTAGGCGATTCTGTAGAGACTTCTGTGGAGGAGTTGGTAGGTACGGAAGCAGCTGAGGCGGCAACTCTCTTGATGTTTGTTTCAGACCCTGGAGATGTACTCAACGCCTCAGCTGCCTTTCGCTTTTTGCTTCTTGGAGGAATGGTGGCGGTTATTCGACCTGACTCGTGGCGAGGATTTTGGGGGGAAAGGGGGGGGGGGGGGCACGAGGTTGCTGCTGAGTATTAAGTATCAAGTAGGTAATGATGGCACTGTTGCCTGCGCAGGAACTAGTGGGACTGTGGAAGAAACGACCTGGGGTCTTGAGAACCAAATAGTGTAACAGAGGTAGCCAGCCTCGCGGAGTAGAGGTGCGAATAGAGGAGAGTAGGAGAGAGTGTGAGATAGTATGAGGATTTAGAAGAGGCTGAGGGTCATGTCGGATCCAGTCACAAGTTTAGAAGGGTCGAACAGTAATAGGAGAAATAACCGATGTTCTGGAGGGGTGTAGAACGGAGTACGCCGTACTTTTAGGTCGAGTCTATCCGCTTGGGAGGCGCAGAGGAAGGTGGGGGGCGGCATCATTTCGCCCAATGACTACGGAGTAATGATTGACCATTGTGGCTCCATATCGCGTTGGCTCTGACGCCTAACTGTACCTTGACCATCAAAAACTTGGAACATTTTCACCTAACGGACAATATCTGTCACAAGTCGTTTCTTGGTTTTATGTGCAGTCTGACCCGGAAAAGAGCACGAGGACATAGTTTGCCATTTCCTTGTGCGGTGACCCTTAAGGCGTTGTGACGAAACCTAGGTTCAGGTATATGTAGTCCTTAAGTATTCCGTACAAAGCGCCTATCAAATTCAGTGGTTGATTACAGAGCGTTCGGCGAAATCTACAAGTCTTAGTTGCTTTTAGTGGCTTTGGCCACCAGGCCGCCCAACAAATCGTAAGGCGAGGTCGGCGCCCGCCCTATCATCGCCTCAACGGCACAAACGGCAATACCCATTGCTTTGTATTGGGGCAGAAAGAAAACTGTACATTATGATGAATGAGAGCAAGTGTCTGCAAGTGCTTCCAATTGATGTTTTGGAAATGGACAAGACGGCAAAGCGGGAGTGGGTAGATTGCGGGGCTTCAGAAGAAATATAGTTGAAAATAGCACACCAAATTGTCAACAAATACATTCTCTCTGTAGCTCAGTTGGTAGAGCGATGGACTGTAATCGTTGTTATAGCTATCCACAGGTCACTAGTTCGAGTCTGGTCAGGGAGAGAATAATATTTTTGCCTTTTTCGACCTTTTGATTGCTTGTTGTTTTGTATACATTTTTTTTTCTTTCGAGAGAGAACTATACAGAAAAAAGGAAATGCACAAAGCCTACAATAATGAACTTTGATTATTGAAGTATCAACTTTGCAACTAGGGCCACTGATTTTGCACTGCTGGTGGGGGTTGTACCCAAAGAGAAACCCGACAATGCAGATGTTGGCAGCATTTGACCACATCCGTCACCTTGCTATTCTGATTCAGACATAATTGCATACAGCATAGCTTTTACAAGGCCCGTCTTCCATTTTGCTTGAAAGAAAGTTTACCTCCCGAGCTGTCTCTCGAGTTTATCAACCCAATACGTTCTTGGCCATCGAGACTGGAAGCAGCAGAAGGTCAGTATATTAGTCTGGATGTGTGCAAAAGAAGACAGGAAAAAAAAAAGACGTCTGATTGGTTGTTGGTACATACCGCTCGTGCCAGTATTGTCGGGCTCAACATAGGCCTTAACGACAACACCATCCTCGATGACAAGAGCATAACGCTTGCTACGAACCCCGCCAAAGATGGCCGAGCCGTCAAACCCTAGGTCCAAAGCGTTGGTGAACTGAGCGGTCGGGTCACCGAGGAAACGAATCTGGTAGCAAATAAGGTGAATATGTTAGCAACGTAATAAAAAGCCCAGAGCGCAAAGACCCAATGAGACGGCATGAGAAAACTTACGCCAGTGTCCTTGGCAGGATCCATCTGGTCATGCCATGCCTTCATCCTGTTAAGTTGTTAACCTATGCAATCCAACAACCCGGGAAACGAATAAATCATACACAAATGCATCGTTGACAGAAACAACGAAAACTTGACCAGCGTTCCTCAATTTCGGGTGGTTCATGTACCCGGGAACGTGGCTCGTCGAGCAAGCCCCGGAAAAGGCCGCGGGCACACCAATGATGATTCCATCTCGGCCACCAAACTCCTCGGCAAGGTTGACCTTGTTGCCCGGCGAGTCCTCGCAGAGCACCTCGAGATCGGGCACCTTGTCGCCCACTTTGACGGCGCGCAGGGCCGAGACGTGGAAGGCGCGGGGCCGCGGGGTGGCGAAGGCTAGTGAGTTTGCTCGCGGGATGGCCACGCGGCGGAGAGAGTTCCGGAGTGCCGATGCCATTGTTGATTTTTGTAACTTTTTTTTTCTTCTTTTCACCAAGCTCGAGGTACAATTGGTTTGGTCGCTTGTAAATTTTCTCGGTCTTGGACGAATACGAAAACCGCGGGTTTTGCGAAGAGCTATTACGATGCTTGGAGCTGTTCTGAAATTGAATGGATTAAATGGGGCATGTGGTTGAAACAGTTGAGCGAGCTCCTCTAGCTCTCCAAATTCCATCCTTAGTAATGACATCACTTTTCGGCAAACAACTCAACATATTACATCCTTATTCAACGCTACTACTTCCCATCAGGGGCTTCTAGTCCCAGTCCTTCAATTCATAAACACATTGTTATTTAAAAAAATAAATCTTAGAAAAAAACAAAAAAACTAAATAAAAAATTCAAATGGTATTAATTAGCAACTAGACCTACCCTCGACGTGTCAAGAGGCGCCAGCATGTCTAGACCTTTTCGCAGGGTGGGGTTTAGATAGCCAAATAGCTCACCTCCTCGCCACCAGAACGTGATTTCTGTTTGCCTTTAGTCACAATAGTAGCAATACAACCTCAGACTTCCCGGGAAAAATTTATAGATCAGAATTTCCGTCTCTCTCGATAACGAATCTCATAAGTGTATCGAAACAAGAACAAGCCAAAAGCGCCACCCTAAACCATGGCGATAGAAGGCCAAGCTTCTTCATCGCCCCCAGAGACTTCCTGCCTAATCCTACGCCAGATGAATGCTCGAAAAATATCCATAAACAAGTGTTGCCAAGTCAATCAAACCAGCGAGAGAAAAAAAATAACCAATACCATGATGCCGGGGCTTCCAATACTCCTACAAACAATGCTTGCTATTCCCTCAAGATGCGGCGTACCTCGCTCATCGGTACAGAAAACGAGTAAAATCAAGTTTGACACTGGTTACGGTTCCAAACTCCTCAGGAACCGCCTCTTCGTCGCCATTATCACTTTGAGGGATCATCATATCTTCGCTGCCACAGTTGTTGAGAGCTGAGATCTCGGCTGCGTCTTGATTTGGAAGAGGGACAAATGAGGGGTTAACAGGAATCGAAGAAAATAAGGGAGGTGGTTTCATAAGACTGCGAGAAGTGGGTGTGTCGGACGTCGCCTTTTTATTCAGAGCCCGGGCTCCGATCCGTTGGAGAGGTGTCATCACCGAGCGAATCGATGAAGGTGCAACTGACGATGCCACTGTGGATGGGGTGAAAACTTCCGATGATCGCCGTGAGTAACTAAACGTCGAAGAGGCAATTGATGATGGTGTATTTGCAATCACTGATTCTCCAACCGACGAGGCAGAATTGACTTGATAAAAGAACCGACCAAGAGAAACTCGGCGCGGCGTCTCCATCTGATTCTTTTCGGTCACTGGCGGCCGTGGTGGAGGTGACATTCTGTTTACGTGCAGTGCGACATCGACGTCTCCCTTTGATGCCTTTGATGCCTTTGTCGACTTGGGCTTCTCTGGTGAATCTTTGTCTTTCTCGTCGCCGAAGATTCCAAACGACGGGCGGTTCCTTTTCGGGCTGTGGAAGCCGTCGACATCGGGTAAGGCGAGCAAGGCTTCGTCAATCGAGTCATCCGACATCAAGTATCCTTCACTAGAAGCTGGTTTTGAAATCTTGGGGGTAGCACGCGAAAAGAACTTGCTCTTCTCAGGCGCCAATGGGGCGGCGCTGTGGGTTTCGTCAGCAGATTCTGCATCCATGCATAAGCGTGCCTTCTTCGGTGGTCGCTGCAAATTTCTGATGGTATCCGAGCTTGGAAAGTCGCTCGTAACGGCCGTCTTGGGTCTAGGTGATTGTGCCTGTGTACTCGGGCCAGCTGATTGCAGTGTGGTGGTAAGAGGCTGCGCTCGTCGCTGATTCAGTCGACTAGATAATGCAGAACTGGCTGTTCGTGTACCAGAAGCACTCGCCGACTGTTCCCGCGTCGGCTGAGGGTCCGAGTACGGTCGGGGAAGAGGGAAGACACGAGGCACCATACCATTTTGCGTGATTTCGGCAATGCGCTTTGGGTCGACCGAGAAACAGTTTCGATCCATCTCGCCCAAGGGGATTCGTCCATGTCCTTTGAAATACGAATTGATGGGTTTTGAGCCTGTTTCTGGCGCAACGGAGGTCTTTCGGACAGCTGTGGGCGGTATTATGCGGGAAGTTGTTGACGGGGAGCGGCGTTTCCTGGGAATGAATGGGACAGGCGCCATCGGTTCTTTGGTCATAGGATTGAGGTCACCAACAGCGACACCGCGCGCAACTTCCGGTTCGACTGGCGCGCCGATGAACGGGTAGTCTTCAGCCTTGCCGGTGGGATCCTCGGTAAGCATAACCAATTCGTTCTTCTCAGGGCAATAAACGCGTTGATGCAAAAATGTAAGTTCGGCTTGGTAGAAAGCAGGGAGGTAGTCTTCTGAAACAGTCGTCTTTCCTTCAAACTGCAGCATTTGCACGACCCGTTCGGGGGTTTTATGTTTTCGCATGTATCGATATGCCGTCTTGAGGCCGACCGACCGAATGCCGTCCAGGTAATCGCAACCGCTGAGGATCGCCATACGCCGAAAATCCTGGTCAGACCAGTTCGTCAACGAAACTTCGCGACAGGCGCAAAAGTCGCGACGGTTGATTTCGATGCATGAGCCATACTGGTCCAGTTTGGTTATGAGTTTCTTGGCGCCAAAGACGAGAAGGTCCGAGTCGTCGGATAATATGCCGTCAATGATGCCCTTACGCTCGAGGTAGACGAGTTGGGCGTCGGCTTCGTAAGGAGCTACGATGTATGGAATTCCGAGTTTTTTCAGATCCTCCATCAAATACCTTGCCATTTCCGGTGTGATGTCAATGGCCTTCTGGAACTCCATGTACGCCTCCTTCTTCTTACCTGCCTCGAGCAAGGCGATCCCGCGCTTGGCACTTTCTTCTCTTTTGGCGCACCGCGAGGCCTCGACGCGAGCTTTGCTAGGAAGGTAGTCGCCATCAAAAACAAGATATGGCTTGACGCCGAAATGGCGCAGCATATTGACGCGTCTCAGGGCAAAGTCGACATATCTAAGTCAGTCAGCAAAGACAACAACAAAGAAAGAAAGAAGCGGCGAGGCAGCTGGGGCTTGGGAGAATCGTTGGGTAATCATACACTCTTGTCGGTTTTCCTTGGGCCAGTTCACAGGCACACGCCACGGCACCTCGGTGAAGCCATCCGTACGCGTCGACCCCCAAAGTCTCGCCCGAGTACTTTTTCACTTCGACAGGCCTTTGGATGGATTTGAGAAGCTGCAATAAGCCGGCGACACCCATTTTCGGGCCCTGGGCTAACACTACTGGTGTACGATGTCGAATCCTGGAGTAGTCGGTCTGAGGGGAGGTGCACTTTAGTTGTCAAAGTGGAAAAGGCAATATGGAGCCTTTCTCTAATTTCGAAGAACGCGTCAAGGTGGGAATTAAGCCACACTGGCATGGGTACATGGGGCTTTCAGTTGAGGCTTAAGGATTTTAGATCATAACATCCCCCAATGCTGGACGCAAACGCCAATGAATGTGCTGCATCAGTGGCTCGCGTGCACTATTTCCAGGGCAACGGCAGTGTGGACGCTAGTGTGGCTTACGCATCTTGCCCCTGTAATAATGGAAGGGACTGGTAGGTATCTTCTTTGACATTAGCGCTGGTACAGAGCCAAAGAGCCCACGGTATTAATTACATAAGAGTTGTGACAACCGGCGGCAAATGACAACTCAAAGACAATGCAATGAACAAGACGGGCAATTCCGCCGAAAAGTTGTTATTAAATATGCTGTATTGCCAGCCTTGCCAGCTATACAGCTATACAGCTGCTATTTGGGCCCCTTTACCTGTTTTTAAATGGACTCTGTCGCCGAAATAAGGGCTGACCGGCCCCTAGATCAGTCAGACCTGTTATGATTCGTCATCTCTGCATTGCAGCAGTGGTCTCTGAGGGTCAGAATAATCGGGGGCCATATCGAATGGACCCTGATGCGGGGTCTCGCAGGTCAATACGATCCTCAATGCAGCACGTGGCCTCTCCACACATGATCTCCTCCGAATGTCGATCGCTAATTTTATACGCCTTCATGACTGGTTATGCGATCATTCAGGGCTTCGAAGCACCCGCTATATATCATCAGAGGAGAGGTTATTAATCTGGTTTCGTATTGTGGCGAATGGCACCCGGATTCGTGATACAGCCCTCGCCTTTGGTCACAGCACTGAGACTATTCACAGACAGTCTAGATCTTCATGAAATAACGAAGGAAAGGGGTCCTAATCTTGTGCGAAAGGGTCTTTCTTGAGGTGACGAAGCGATGTCAGGTCCTCGCCATTTCAAATACCAAAATGCCAACCCTCAGGCATAATGAAGTAGTGCCTTTTATTAGCGACAATCCGAAGCCATCCCCATTCTTCAACAGTGTGATTGGCGCTCTCGACGTCACTCATTTCCCTACCAAAGTTTCTGCAGATAGAAGGCCTGCATATAGAGATCGCAAGCAGGCCCTCACAACCAACTGCTTAATAGCCTCTGATTTTCACGGGCGTATTATATATATGCTGAATGGTTGGGAGGGCTCTGCACACGTCGGCAAGGTGCTTCGTGACGCTCTACAGCGTGATTTCGTTATACCCCCTGATAGGGCCCTTCTTGCAGATGCAGGGTATACACCAATATGCCGTATTTTGACGCCATTTCGCAGCACCCGGTATCACCATGCAGAGTTCGCAAACGCCCAGTTACGCCCTCGCACTAAAGAGCTTTATAACCTCCGTCATAGTCAGGTTCGTATTACAGTCGAAAAGACAATTAGGCGCCTCAAAAGAATGTTCGGATTTCACCGCATACAACCTGAAGATAATGTTAATGTTCAGTGCGAGGTTATCTATGCAACAGCAGGGGTTATGAACTAGGTAATAGATCAGAGGGACCCAATTATTAACTTACTAGACGACGAGAATGACGAGAATGACGATCTAAGAGGGTGGTAATGATGAGGCTAGGAGAGAGGATACAAGGCGAAGGCAACAAAATATTGATATCCAAGATATTATGATGGATTTCAGGGAGGTTTGTGCGAACGAAATGTGGGCGCAGTATCAAAATTTATTACAGAATCAAATAGCCCTCTAAGAATCTATTGAAAAAACATCATTTCAAAAGCTTCTGCAGCCAACGAATCCGCATTCTCTCACTCATCAGCACAAAATAACGTGCCGTAGAGGGCGACTTGCCAAATATCTCGAGAGCCTCATCAAATTGGTCATCAGAGATCCCCAATTCTGTTAATCTGGGTAAGAATTGGCCCTCTAATATATCAAGAGTCTCAGCCTGGTCCCGATCATAATCTAGGGTTGCTGCGAGCTTTGTTAATGCAGCGGCAATATCGTCAGTTGCTGTAGATTTTAACCTTTTTGGTGACTGACTACTGCTATCACGGCCCTTTCTTTTTAACCCAGGGCTAGCAATCTCGTCAGCCTGGCTGATAAGGTCATTAATAACTGCAGCGTCAGTTGCAGCGTCAGTTGAGCGACCTCTTGAAGACCTTAAAGGTATAACCCCCTGCCCTGTTGCACCAGAGTATAGATTGGTGAACACGGCAGCCAACTCGTGGTATAGAGGTATTGGCATGTTTTTGAGGTTATAAGCATCAGGCCGAGAGATTCGAAAGCTCTCCCAGACTTCATCATCCGCAATAAATATCTTCTGATCCTCATCCCACCTCATGCCACTCTTTTCTTGCAGAAAAAAGATGCTTTGCCACTGCGCCTTCATATAGCTGACTTTTGCCCTGATTTTGGCTAGGTTGAAGGGATGGTTAGGGTATTTACGCCTTAATATATCGTAAGTCTGTGAATACATTGTTGATTTTAACCCCTTCTCTGTGGTGATACCCTCAGCAGAAAACTGACTAAGGCACTGTAACAGATCCCGTGTCATAGCCTCAGACCAGTAGAGTCGATCACCCGCTACAGAAGGATTATATGGATCACCAACAACAACAGGGGGGGTTGAGGGCATGGAGCGGGGGGGAGGTGTTGCATTCGAGGCCATATTCAATGGCGTGTAAAGTTTTATATTCAGAGGCAAATCTGTCCTGAGTTCGGGTGTTGACGACATCTGTAGTAACATAAGTAAAAGGCCTCTTAGTCTCATATACAACCATATAACTAACCTGGCTTTATCACTCAAGAACGTGATTCCATGCCTTTATCTGATACTGCCAACTTCAGTTCTGCTTTCAATAAAACATTTTACCAGTTTAAAAAGACTTTATTTACCCCTCGCCCAAAATAGAGAGGTTATGACTACGTAATATTTGGCGCTAGTCCCAATATAGAAGGCCCGCCCCAAGAGGTCGCAAATTGCTAGCGTAAGAAGTGAAAATTCTACATTCTGCAATCTACACAAACCAAACGCTCCCTAAGAACCGCTATCCCCAAAGAGGCTTCAACCCCGCCATTTTAATACTGTATTTTAATTGTACATAGGGACAATTGATTGTGCAAGTGCTCCGTATTGATAGGGCCTATCCCACTCTACTCTGTACATCATCAATACAATCAATTGCCTCTACATGTACGGAGTACTTGTGCAATTAAAGCTGTACGCTTAGCCCCACACGTGTAGTTTACAGAAGTTGCCTGGATCCACTGACCCCGCATGTCATTAGTCTGTCCAACAAAGGTGTACCAAAAAAACATGGTAGGCTTTTTGTTGGCCCACAAAGACTTGGAAAATTGGCACATGCAAGTTGGAAAAAAAAAAAAAGGCAGTAGACTCTCGAGATCAAGTATCTCAGGCCTCACGTTTTCTAAAGACAAACTTTGTTTCACAATGTCGACACTTGCTAAAACTCGCAAGCAAATCTCTAAAAAGAGGCATGGAGCCATTGATGCTCTGCATAAGTACTCTAGAGATTCCAAGCGACTACATCGTGCATCAGTTCGAGATGACAGGCTAGATAAGATTGCCTCAGCGAGAAGCAAGAAAGAACAGCCTCTTTGTAAGTTTCCTTCAGCTATTATTCCTCCTCAGGGCGTTTGGGGAACTAATCTGGTGTATAAGTGGACCGCGTTGCATATTTCCAAGAGGCCGTTCGTCGTTTAGGGAACGCTCCTCTCGAACTTGAGGCTATCCAGAAGATCATTGGAGGGTATGTTAACCAGTTCATCACATAGTCCTATTGTGGTTGTGTTCGAACTAACGACAGCGGTCGCATCGCAGTTTTGTTCACCAGTATGACGAGGAACTTGCTACGATGAGAAAGGAACGCCGTGCTGGGCGACCTCCAAGCACAAAGGAGGATATTCTCAAAGTCAAAATCAAGAACCTCGAAGACGAGTATAAAATTGGGTTCCGTGAGTCGACGAACCAAACTCTGCAGTTCTCAATCCTCGCTCCCGGCTAACCTTGACATAAAGTCGTGCCAGATCTCCGATCACAAGAGAGCATCGACGCCTTGGATCGTTTTGAGGGATCGTGGTCTTACCTTAGCACTATCGCATGGGTGAAGATATCGAGCGCCGGCCAGGTACGGACCACGTTACCCCCCTCATCCGCAGCCCATTGAGACCTGGCGAACGAAATCGACATGGCGGTATGCCTGTCGCTGGATACCAGTGAAGGGAAAATTTGTGCTGGGAGCTTGCAGGGAGGGGAGACAAGAATTGGTTGGCTCCCTTTGCCCCCCACCCTTTGCATCAATAGTCCGCTACTCAATGGACGAGGCCTCGCCACGTTGGTCCATAGAAGCCCTCTTTCGATTTCTGTGGTAGTCGACCCACTTTCCAGAGCTCTCAAAGCCAAAGAGAAGGCTTTCCACCGTGTACCGTCACTCGCGGGAGGGGTAGGTGGAGGGCAAGGGGGTTTCCCAACTATGCACGGCTAAGTCGTTTTCATACCCGAGCGGTGACAATCTAGGCAACACGTTGCTCGCTACCGTCCAGCCGCGGTGGTACAATCTATCTATCGCCAACCAAGACGAAACCCCCGGACAAGCCCATGGCTCCGGGATGCTTCCGCTTCTTGGCTCCCGGCTGCATGCCAATCAATTACCTGAGGCGGTGAGGGCCGCTGCCTTTGTCCCACCGTACTATTTTCGTCTCTTCTCCGTCTGATTACTCCCACGATATCTTGACCGTTACTTTCAAGAGATCTTTGTATCGAGCCACGCTATGTTCCACAACCCGCAGGGATACACGAGCCCTGGCTTTGTCACAAAGAATATGGTCAATGGAGTTTTTTGGGGGGTGGGGGAGGGGGTTGTCCCATTTCTTCAAACTCCCTGCCCTTTGACCTCGGAAGGATCCATCTAGGCAATAATAATACATGTCCCAATCCATGCTTGTCTATATGGAATCGGTCGCGTCCTCCTCGTGTTAGTATCAATGAATTCAGTGCTCCATTAAGTGCTTTCGACTTCTTTCCGCTCCTTGTCTAGCTCCCGCGCGTTCTTCTTTACAGTTGATATCGCCGCAGGAGATGACAGAAATGTCCCCCTCCCACATCACCCCTTACATAGAGTTCCCCTGCGTCATGATTTCTTGTCACATATAAAGACTTCCACTTCACTGAGGTTGTCACCCCATATCCTCTGTGATACATGGTACAGCGGAAGTCCTCCAACGAAACATGAGCCTGCCCAAAAGTCTACGGGCACTTCCTCTGCCCGCTGTGCAACCTTTTTGAATTTCTGACCGCCTGTACAATATTCAAGTCTCTCGAGTACTAATTCTCCTCGTAAAGTCGGCCCCGCTTGAGGTGTAAGTGCCTCCTTTTCTTTTCCTTGCCCAAACATGAAGGGGGCTCCCTGGCCCGAGGAGATGTGATATGCAATAGCTGTTGTGAACTCGGTTCGGGGGTCTTACTGGCAGAGAAGCCGGAATCGTGTGTCAGACAGAAAGCTTGCGGGACTCCTATCAGCATACCGAGAGGATATAATAGTAGACTGCTCCCTCGTCAAATGTTTATGTCTTTTACCAAACCGCTAAATACCGCCCACGACCAGAAGTCCTGCCTACTACCCAACAAGCCTCGCACAACCTCCTCTAGTAAGAAATTGTTTCTTCAACGTTCACTCAACAACGCTGACCATACAGTTAGACACCACGCCACACCATACTATAGCAGTCTCATACACTACTCATTATGTGTAAATTCGTCACCCATGTGCGAGTGTGCTACCTTTGCCGTGACCAGGACACTATTCTAATATCGGAACGGCCGTGCGGAGTCGCTCAAAAATGCGGGCTTTTCGGTAGCTGCACAGGAGGCGTCATCAACGACCAGAGTCAAAAACCTTACCGTTGCTGGAAATGCAAGGAAGAAGCTGAACATGGGCCTACATCACCAAGGTCTCAGCGCTCAAACTCACAGTGATGACCTGCTTTCGGGTAAAGAGGCTATTCAATGTGAAAAAAGATATTAGATGTATATGCTACATGTATCTCCAACATGCTGGATTACATGAAGGAGCTGGACAGCATGGCGTTTTGGCAACTAGGCAGGGACTAGGAGCGATATGGCAGTTTTTGTTTATTTCTGCAACTTTGGTAGGAAAGCTTGTTGTTGACGGGGGAGAAAGATACGGCAAAAAGAAAACCATGGCGAGGCATGATAACTGGCCATTAGTCACTCGCCATACCATAGATTCGATGAATACTACTGGCAGTACCTGATCACGCAACATGTTACAAGTGATTTGGCTCGTCGTTCAACTTTGCTTTTGGGTGACAGAAATAAATAGAAGCGAGATGTATTTCCCGAGTCCACTAGATCGATTACACACATCTCTGTGTGTTGTTCCTCCAGTCAGCGACACAAGAACCAGGAGGCGAGGTCGGGCGAGTTACTCAAACCAATATGGATTTTAAGAACAGAGAAAGCTAAGCTCCGTGATATCGCTGTACAGCGCAGAGCAATGTTTGAATTAGATGCACAGAAAGCCATAGGGGGAAAAAATAAGCCGAGAGACAGAGGCCCAATCGCACTCCGTATTCCCACGTAGAAGCGGGAGTTTAGTAGTTAAACAAGAGTACAAGAACAATCTATCTGAGCCTGAAACACCTCAACATGCGATCCAATAGCCTCATGAGAACGCTATTTAAAGAGAGCCAAGAAGCGTGAGCGAGATTCTCAAGAGTGGGTCTATCTGGTGGGACGGTTGTCCAATCATCACGATGCCTTTTTTCTATTCATTCGCTCCACTTTTTTTGACAATCAGGAGAGAAAAAAAAAAAAAGGCAAAGCTTCAAGCGGGTTCTCTCTCATACGCTTTCACAATCAATTTTCATACCTCCTAATACGTTTTTCTTCCCATCGTCAACAGCCCTTCAAGCACCTTATCCTTTCTAATTACTTCTTCGCCATCCAAAGAAGAAAAGTCACACATTAATTCAAAATGCTCTCCCTCCGTCAAGTCGCACGCTCGGCGCCCCGCCTTGCCCGATTCTCTTCCCCCATCCTCCGCACACCTGTCGCCCTCGCACGGCAATCTGCCATCGCGCCTCGCCTTGCCTCTCTCCGCTCCGTCAATGCTACCTTGACATCTCAGTTCTCTACCTCACGCGTGCTCGCATCAGCCGAGACTGAGGCTGTTGAGGGTGATGCTGCTCTGTCGGCGAAGCTTGAGAGCGAGATTGAGTTCGAGGAGGAGGTTACTCGTGGAGAGCAGATGCCTGCTAGCATCAAGGACTTCCTTGAGAACTCCCCTTTTGAGCTTATCGACGTCCCTGGCCGTGATGATGTCAAGCTTGTCCGCAACTTTGGCGAGGAGAAGTAAGCAGATCCTTTCCTTTCCCCTCCCATGCGCCATTGTGTCAGCTCTGTTTGACATGGCAAGCGAATCAACCACTGTTTCAACCACTGTTTTGCTAACAAACAACCATCAGGATCACTGTCTCTTTCTCTATTGTCGAAATGCCCACACAAGACGAGCTCCCTGAGGAGGACGAGGCCTTTGGCGATGAAGCCCTCGAGTCCGAATACCAGTCCCAGTCCCAGGGCAACCCCAACTCCCGCCAACAGGCGCTCGAGGAAGAAGGTGCCGAGGAAGACGAATCCGAGTTCGAGGAGCCTGCCCTCCCCACCCCTCTTTCCATCGTCATCGAGAAGCCCGGCAAGGCTCCTGGCGCCCTCAACATCGAGGCCACAGCCCAGGACGGCGCCATCATCGTCGATAACGTCTACTACTTCGCCGACGCCGCCCAGGCCTTTGCCTCCTCGCCCGAGGCATCGCAGAGCCGTGTTGACGCCTACCCCGGCCCTGCCTTTGACAGCCTCGACGAGGACCTCCAGGTCCTTCTCGAGAGCTTCCTTGAGGAGCGTGGCATCTCGCAGACTCTCGCAGTCTTCGCCCCTGACTACGTTGACTACAAGGAGCAGAAGGAGTATGTTTCCTGGTTGAAGAACGTCAAGGCCTTCGTCGACGCCTAAGTGCTCAGGAGAGCAAACCCATCTGCATAGCCCAAGATCGGGAAAAGTAAGGGAGCTATCTTCCATGGTACTTCCATAATGTGTTCTATATATTGTACAAGGATGAAGGAAGAAAACAGCGCGATTGCAAGATAGACGGGATCAAATACTGGGGAAATTTATCTGATCCTGGCAGGAAAAAAGGATTTACGCCACCCATTACCACTCTACAAAATTTCTATGTATTATATATAAAAGCTTGTTTCAATACTATCAAATAGCGAGCCTCACAAGAGCGTCCGCAATGTCATGTACCACCTTACCCTCAGCTCTCGTGTAGCATGCAACACATCTATCCGATGACAACCAGGACAAAGGGAAACCAGTCTTCTGCCGCTCTTCCACGTGGCAGCCATCTATACCGAACTATGTGCGAAGAAGAGAGAAAAAAAATGACAAACGAGCCCAATAGAAGAGGAAAAGAATAGAAATGCATGAGAAAAAAAGAGGGATAGCATCACAGTGACCTCTTGCTCACAAAAGATACCCTCCGTTACAAGATACCTTCCATGTCCCAGTCATTCTTCTGCGCCCTTTGAAGAACCTCACGACCCTTGTCCGTAAGTTCAGGTCTCCCGCCATTTCCATTTACATGATGGAAAAAGACGGGTTGGAACGTAGTGCCCAAGCGTTCCCGCTCACGGGCTTTGACGCGCTGTGCCTCCTCGAGCTCGTTCTTGATGGCCGTGGCTTGGCTGTACAGCTTTTCGTTGATGGACTTTGTTACTCCGGCCCAGTGCTTGAGGGATTCGTTGGGGAGTTGTTTGTCCTCCGGTGGGATGATCTTGGGAGCGACGCGGAGGGGCTCTAGATCGATGAGAGTATGGACTTCTTCGGCGGGGTGAGAAGTCTGGTTTTTAAGAAAATTTGAAAGTCAGTTGTGACGGACGAGATAAGGGGGAAGATAAACTGATTGATAGAAAGTGGGGAAAAAAGGGGGTTTACATACCACAGGATTTGGGCCTAGGGTGAAGTTGATCTTCTCCCGCCAACTTCCGTTGAGTCGGACAAGGACATCCTCCTCGGGAACATCCTTGATGTTCTTAATGGTGTCATTTTCGGGGTCGTAATGGAAAACAACTCCATCAACCTTATTGGCGGCCTTTGTAATCCAGCCGTCCTCGAGGTAATTTAAGATTGCTTTTATCTTGGTCTGGGGACAGGTGATGAAGGATGATTCCACAACGGAGACCGTTAGCCGACCTCGAAGGAGACCTCCGACATGGGCCGCTGGGTGTGTCATGTGGTATGTCTCACCTCTCTTGTCGAGCGAGATGAAGACACCTAGATTGTGCTCACCAGGGAGCACCTTGATGGAGGTCCCGGTAAACTTGGCGCTGATTTGGTCGAAACCAGAAGCCGACAGGCCCTTTTCCGGGCAGCTGACGTAGAATGCACTAATTGGAGGGTGGTGGGATGTCTGCTCGGTAAGGTACGACACCCGCACCGTATGTTCCTCCGACTTGGGGGCTTCGTGCTGGGGCACTGCAAGAGATACCGGTTTCCTTTCATCAGGGAGCAGCTTGCTCCGCTCCTTGAATTTGAACGAGTCGATTCTGGGAGCATTGTCCTCGGTTTCCCAATTACACTAGAAATAGCAGGCCACGGGATTAGTCTAGAGTTTAAGAGATATGGGAGCTGGACAAGGAAAAATGCGCCTACCCGGAAAAACTCGCCGAGGGTTGAGTTGTACGGCTTGCAAACTCTGCCTTTGACGTATTTCACATCTTTTGTAAAGACGAACCGCAAGACCTCGAGCATACGGTCGAGGGGGTCCTCGGAGGATCCAATGGCGATGAAGGCATTCGGAGCATCGAGGTAGTTCCAGTACTCGAGGTTGGGGGTGGGCTCAAGTAGCTGGGAAGGTAGAGAGAATCGCACGGTAGCTAAGTCGGCGACACCGATAAACCTGCAGGACGGGCAGTGTTAGAGGTGTGAAGCAGCAGTTGGTGATGGTCAGATGAAGATATTTCCTGTTCCAACATGAAAGGACTGGAATTACCCGGGCGAAAAGGAGCAGCCAAGACATTGAAGGAGCGGTAGAGATTGTGCTGCAGACCATGTCTCTCAAGGGTAGCGAGGAAGGAATGGTAGGAGAGGTGGCAATACTCACTTGCGCAGAATGCCAAGGAATATTTTGAGCTTCGAACTGTCACTCTGAGGTTCATCGGCCTGTCCAGGTGGCAGAATGTCCGTCGCCGTAGCTGTTGGCGCAGCGGCAGCCATGCTGGCGAAACTGGCGAAACTGGCGATCGACTCAGACGGCGGTTGCGTCTCTCAGAGCTGAACACGAGGAGGAAGGGTCTTCTGTCGCCGAAAGTCGGCAAGTGGGGTGTGTTTCTGCCTGCACTCTTTTCATAGGCAAGCTTGGTTAGCTTAGAGTCTACGGAGTAGGGGGGGGCTGGCCAACAGCTATTACGGAGTAGGTAGGGTAGGGCTGAGTTCAGTGTCACAGCGAGGACGGAATGGCCGATCAAGGGGAGAAGTTGTCGCTCGAACAATCTGTGACAGGTCCAGAAGGAAAGGCTCACAATGGAATTTCGGGTCCTTTGTCCTAAACGACCAGCCTACCGATCTTCTCGATTTTTAGGGGGGTTTCTGTGGCGTTATTGGCGGGGAGGACAAGCTTTAAGGTGTCGATAGGATCGGCGGTGAGGGGCAATTACTGTTCTCCTTGGTACTCCGTACTAAGGCCTGGCCACTGTCTTCTTTGTGCCTCGCTCCCCCCTTAACTTTCTACCCAGCCTTTTTTTTTTTTACTGCTATTCGATGGGGGTTTTGGCATAGCTCCTGGGGGCCTGCAGGTTTATGGACCTCCCTGGTACCTCCTGGTTTCAGCTTGGCGCCTATGTTCCACTGAAGCGGGTTGCCGGAGATGCGCCCCCCACCCCCCTATTGGGTGGCCTTCTGGGTCACTCGACCAACGAAGTTTCTCTAGGTACTCCACGTGCGGGCGATAACCCCCACCTCGATCTCTATGGAGTACAAGTACTCTAGGCTAGTGGCCAATCCGAAGCTCTCTTCTTGAGGAATGGCTGTGCCATCGAAAGATGTGATTGGTTTAGGGATGTGTATTACTTGTAGATACGCCGAATGCATAGCCAGAAGCTCGGTTGGAAATCATCACAAGCTATCTCTTGATATCAGGCACTTGCTACTGGCTATGTCAGGTTGGTTGGCCGAATTTGATTTGCTACACCTTCCACGTGATTCAATGATACCCTTTGAGGACGAGAACAAAAAGAGTCGCCGCCTTCGCGTGTCTTATCTTGAAACCATTGGGAGCAGCTTGAATATACAGGAAGAACGTGGTTGTCTGCATATTCTTGGAGCTACTCCGTACATATAGGCATGTCTTGTATGTACCTCTCATGTGATGGTATTATCTCTTGTGGATATACCCACGTACCGATCACCCCCCCCCCCCCCCCCCAACCCAACCCAAATCAACAGATATCCATCGACCCACCAAGAGAATCCGAACTTCCTCCTCATCCTTGGTTGTCGATCGATCCCTGGGGATCCTAAAGCCTCATTCGCTTAGCATTCCTAGCCACAACAGGTATATTGCCTCTGGCCAATACCACAGTTTTGCCATTGGCAAGAATGGGAATGTCTTTTGGCTGTAAGTTGTCTAATTCGGTTATTACCTCGTCTTATACTAACATGAGTATATACAGTGGGGGTCTTAACGATTATGGCCGGGCTGGTGATCCCAAAACAGCTGGAACAAATAAGAGTATACTTCCTGGGCCAGTCAAGGTGAAAGGCCTGTCTGGAGAAGCCATTGCTCTTCTTTCGGGTGGTACTCGACACCCAGCCGCCATTACAGCGGGAGGAAATGTCTGATCTGGGGCCGTATCGACGGCGGTCAACTTGGTATTGAATTCGATCAATCGCAGCTTGAAGATGATACTCTAATCCGCCGCAGCGAGTCCAATAGACCCTGTATCTGCCTCTGTCCTACTCCTGTTCCCAATATTGGCAATCTTGCCCATGTAAGTTGTGGTACACCAGAGACCATCCCGCCGGGCAGCGTCGAAATCATCACCAATGCCGATTCCCATTTTGACGAAAAGAGTCGGTCATGTTGTCTCACTTGCTCTCGCTTGCTCGCGCACGGCCGAACCTAGAGACGACATCTCGCATGCACGAATAAACAGGCAACATGTATGTGCCGGAGTGTTGCCGGTAGAAACAGTTGTAAAGTTTGTTCCAAAGACACACATCGCTGCGCTATACTACCATCGCATGATAGAGAAGCCACCTTGGCAGGTTCACTCTTTGACGAGACAACAGACGGATATCGGGCCGGCCATGGTCACCTTCTAGCTCTTGATAGGTGTTGATTCTCGAAAACAACACAATTACACCGCCACTAGCTGTGTTGTTAGTGGCGTCGAGACTCAGATCCGAACCAGAAGTTACACGAGCTTATCCAGTTCGGTAGCCAGCTCCATATATTAGTCTCGAAAGCATGAAAGCGTCTTGAAAAACTTCTGGCAAGATTACCAGGCTCAGCCTCGTCCCCAGGGAGGACCAATCTCAATATACTGTGGCCTCAGGCTGGTATTTTGAGTCAAACGCCGCCCGTGTCATTGCATTTGTGTCCCCATCCCCCATCTTTAATAATCTACCAGGGTCAAGATAAAGAGTATACACCCGTTGAACTTCTATAGCGATTAGGATAGCCTTTTTACATTGAATACGAAGGCGATATAACTGAATTATAGAACGGATTCGGCTTCGTTCAGTTCGTACACCTTCATAGTGACTTTGCTTGGTGTAATTGGTGTAGAATGCATTTTCTTTCTAGATAGCGGATTGCCTGAAACCCTCTCAATTAAACTTTATATCTTAATAACTCAATATGGTTTCATTGGGCTTGACACTTGTAAATGCAGGATTGTTCATCTTGTCTGACAATTGAGCTCCTGAGCGGTTGCAGAGAAATGAAACACAACTTATTTGTGGACGAGAAGCCTTGAAAACTGCAAACAAGCCCTTTCTCGCATGATTCTCGACCAGTCAACATGAATGAGAACTGTCCTTGGCATGTACAGACGGGCAATGAGAAGAACGTGGGTGAGTGGCACAAGGTTATGTCACTGTTTATCGGATCCATCTCATACCACACATAGCACATCACGCTCTGATGTTTCTTACTCCAACTTCACGTGTTGTGTATCAGCGTGTACGCCCGCTTGCGTGTGTGTATGTGTGTGTGACCTCATTGATTCATGGTATCTGGAATATACATGGGATGGTTCCCCGATTCTTGGCTCAAGCAGGGTTTATCTACATAGTTGACGAAATATGCGTCATTCGGTAAGGGAAGTCAGGTATAAACACTCAAGTATCGCCATTCAGTCTCTCAAGAGAGATGTGCACATTCCATTGCCAGCTTTTTGGAGGGTTTATCGTGGGAATGAGCTCTACACCGACAATCTCTCAAAGCCGCGGTCCCACCAGCACATGCGTTCTCCCATGTGTTGTCCTGCAGTTAAGCATGGCTCCTGTGGATTCAAATGTTCACCGGCCACGTAGTGAGAAACAAAAGATGTGATGAAGGCGTTGCACGGCGCCCGAATTTTCAACGCGTATCTACGGCCTCGTTCTGCAGTGCAACAACAAGGGGAAAAGGCGGGGTGTGATTTGATTGGTTTCTTCTTCCAATAACGCCCCCCCCCCATTCTTCTAGAGTACAAAATTCTGGTGAAAAGGGTCTCACAGGGAAAGTTGTTTGTACATTGAGTGTGTCGACAGTTTCGATGGCGAGATCGGCCCGGGAGGTAAAAGACCACAGTCGTCGTTATCAGCGTAGCATTGTGTCCTGTGGTTGAAAGGCTAGCTATCATGGCACCTCTCCCAACGCCGATCTTTGAAATTATGGGATCAGAAGCAGTTACTTGTATTCAGCAGACGCATGCCCAAGAACAATTCACACCGGGAAATGCAGCGACAGGTCCTCACCCTCCATCAACAAGGTGATCCCCCTTTGGGTGGCATTGGCCGGTGAAGGATGAGAACACCACCCAAAAGGCGGTCTCGTACAAGTATCAAGAAAGCTTATCAAGCACCATTACGGAGAGTACTTGTATGAATTTTGAGAGTGCAAGTACTCCGTAGGGATAGATGCATGCGACAGTTGAATGTTAGCCAACGAGAGGTCGAGGGGCATATACCCCGCGCCACGATGACGTCCATTGCCCGTTTCCTTTCACCATCTTGACGCCTCTAACGAGATTGGGTAATGCAATAGTAAATAGTTTAAATATTATGTGCTCCGTAAGCCCAATGTGCAGTTTGTTATTGTGTGTACAAGTACGTATGAGGCCTGGAAAAGACTGTACTCGGTACGGAGTACTCTGTAGGCAATTGACACTTGGGCAAGTTAGGAAGCTATCCCGAGATGGCCGACGTCACATCACATTGCAGGTGGTCGGCATCATCTTCTTTTCACTTTCGCTTGCCCTCCCTTACTTTAAAAACCCTTAAATCCTACTCCGTACAGCAGTCTGCCAGGGGACCCCTGTCTGGTAGGAAGTGGCTGGCTAGGCCAGCCACACACCCCCTCCCCCGTCCGTTGCGTTAAGTGTGATTTTTCTTCTAGATCTTTCTTCTTTTCAATGGGGGTTTGTTTTGTGGGCTTCCCTTGACAGCCCTTGATGCAGAATAAACTACGGAGTAGTTTCCATGGTTGTCAACTAAGTCAAAAGAAGGAGAGGAAGAAGGATGAGAAAACACGCGTTATCGATGTCATCTGTCGGGATCCAACTGCGCTATACGGAGTAGTTGCCTCTGCTATTATCTAGTTTACAAGTATCAGCCAAGCCAGGGGGTGAATTGCCAAGGGAACATACTCTGTACACGTACAAGTACTCCGTAAGAATACGTAAACTACGGAGTAGGAAAATAGCAGAAAAATCCTTTTCTTATTGCCATTTCCGCAGAGTGTGATTGGGGGGTTTGTTTGGTTTGGTTTGGTCCCCCTCCCTTGTTTTGTTTCCTACGGAGTAGACTTGGCATACGCACCGACTGCTCTTTTCGATGGAAGGCCAATCTTTTCAATTTATTTTACTCCGTACGCTCCTCTCTGTAATTCATAATTCATAATGGCACTGTCATCTTGACCTGTTGAAGGGACGGTTTCTCTTACAAGTAGACAGTAGCCTCTCGGCCAGCCCAAACAGCCGAAAGCCCATTCCATGGATTTGCTCATTAGCAGAACCAGAAAGATATTCTAGTTTACAAGTACACGTACCTTTCTTGCCTGTCTCTTTCGAGTTTAGCTGTCATGAAGCCTCCTCTCTGAACACTCGACACCAATCGACACCGATTGATTATCTTCTCTTCCCCCGCTCCCCACTCACACGACCCGCCATTCCGCTACTCAAAATTGCAACCCCTTGCTCTGACGACATCTGCACCAGAAAGAAGAATCTCTCGTGAGATCTTCAATCTTCTTTCTCAAAAGGGGTATATGACGTCAAAGGAGGTCTTTTCCGGACCGGGAAGATGGCTTAAAGAAAGAGTGGCACATGGCGGAACACACATTATCGCGTACTTGTACGGAGTATAGGATTGGCAATGCTCAGAGGGTCTTGGGGGTCTTGGGTGAGTGGTCTATCTTCTGTAACTCCGTTCTTCTGGATGCAGCGTTTGGTGTGTGCACTAAGTCATGCGTGTCTACTCCGTAGTTTAGATACTGGATTCATCTTACTCTATCTCTGTCGTGGAAGAACAAAATCCCTGCAAACGAATATAGACAGACTCATTCAGCAAAGCCATGTTCCCTCTACTTGTATGCCTCGTCTCCTATAAATCACCACCACCCTGGCCGTATGTCCATTCCTTTCGCTCAACACGAGATTGATGAGCTGGGAATAACATCCATCATGATGCCATGGCTCCTTTCCTATGAGACCCTACAAGTATAATGTAGACGTGGGATAGCATCCCGCCAACTGAAGGATTAAGAGACGTGAACCAATTGAACTTCGAGGGATGATAAGTAATCCAAGAGGAGGAACAGAGCAAGGAGGATTATTGTTTAGAGTACCCAGCCCAGGGGCTCGTAAAATCAAAGCCCGACAAAGCTAAACGTCCGTCGACAGAATTTGTACCAAGATCGAAATACTCCTTACATCATACACAGCCACAGCCTTATTTCAATTTTCCTTGGCCCCTGAGAGGAAAAAAAAAAGAAAAAAAAAAACAGGGGTCCCTCGAAATGGTAAAATGTCCCGTTTTTAAGCGCGTCCAACTCAAGCGCCGGGGCAATCCAGGGGAACGGTGCGCAAAAGCAGGGCTTTCTACGGTTGAAGGAGGAAAAGCGCTTCCTATTGAGAGATTGACCCCCAGTTTTTCTCTCCGATTGAATTTTTTTTTTTTTTTGGAAATGGAAAAAAAAGGTGTGCACAGAAAGAATGCTTTGATGTGAGCGTTATTGGGTTGTTTTACCCCCGTCGCATCGCATGGGGAGAAGGCTGCGAGTTGTCGTCATCGTACATATTCAGAATGGCACTTGCCATGTCCTTCGTTCTAAAAGTTGTTGGTGCATCGCCGTGACAGCGTCTTGTGTGATTCCCGGCTCAGAATAGGAAAGTGATGGTCGCTCTTTAGTTTACATGACATCTGGACCGCAGGACTCTCGTATTTTATGCGGCAGAAAAACTTTCCATCGTCCCCGGACATTGACATCCTCCCTCTTCACCGACAGGCAAAGACTATGCCAGTATGGGGCTTAACATCCACCCCCCGTGTCCTGTCCCACACTCCCCCCCCCCCTTATTTTCTGCATTTGCGGAAGTGCCGAACAAAACCTTCGCAGGTACGGATAGGGGGGCAAAGCCGAGGCGAGGGGGGGGGGTTCATCGGGGATCCAAGGGGCCGGGTGCTGAGAAACAGACGGCGTTTGGAACAAGGTGGTGAAGGGCTTACTTAATCCTGGAACACACTGCGACTGATTCGAAGGTGTTCGGACGGTAGACTCCGGCTGAGGATCTGCGCTTCCGGAATGAACGCAGACGATGCTTCTTCTTTTTTACTTGGGACAGAGGAGACGCTTGCGTGGATGTCGTTTTAGGTTGGGCATTGCACTGTATGCGATTATGCGATGGTATTGCCACTGATCTGTCGATGGAAACGAGCCCTCGGTCCCCATGATGTGCTTGTAACGGGGATGCATCAAACATGTTGCAACTCTCGGTTCGGATTTCCTAAGAATAGAATATACTGCAACGATACGTTTGCCTCGTCGTATTGTCCAATCTGAGGAAGAAGCTGCGTTATCAAAGAGTCTTGCTTTCTATCACTGTGGCCAATTTGATGACATGGATTCATCTCATTAGTTCATAGTCCTTGAGCCCGTTAAGCACCTGTCGTCGTCCGTCACCCTCCTTACCCCTTCCCCTTTCCTGGGGGTCTCTAAACTAATATCCTACAAGTATTAATACGGAGTATGCAACGGAAGCGGTACGAGGTTGTGTTGTGTGGGGGAGATTTGATGCTTACGTACTACTTCTTCTGCCCCCGGGCTTCTTTCTGCTTCTTTGGGACAGAGAAGGGGGAGGAAGAGGGGGCCAGGGGCCCAGGACCAGGGTCCCCTTGTCTCCCTCCAGATTGCTATTAATTGGAAACTGGGTTTGTACTCCGTACTACTTGTAAACTAAACTAGTAGTTTACTATTATCGGGCTCGCAGATTGCTTGGTATTCTCGAGGTTACTGCAGCCGGGTATGGTAACAAGGGACCCAGGCCTGGTCCCGTTCGGCATCTTCCACGTTTCTGTCCGGAGTAATACGGAGTATTGAAGAATGGGAATTGAAGCGAGCCTGCCATGCCTGTCCGGCAAGGCATTTTGCTTACCAGTTTGGGGAATCACCGCAGCTCATCACTATCTCTCTATTCCGTATTGCCAGCGGCCGCAGACGGAAGGAGAGCAAGTTTTTTAGACCAAGTTTCCGTCCTTCAGTTTAATATAGTTTACTCGTTTAAAATGCCGTTTCGCTACCTATTTTACCATCCGCCGTGCCTTCCCATGTCGTCTCTTGCATCTCCGTCGCTCTATCCCTTACCCAAACTCTTTCTCTCAACAATTCTCGAGTCTTTGCTTTTTCCTCTTTACCCACCAGTTAGATACGGAGTACAGTTAGGTACGTAAGCCATGCCCGATTTGCAAGCATTACCTAACTCTAGCGATATATGCACATGGCTCTTCGGTCGGGTTCGATGTGAAGTGCTGTACAAGTCGTCTTGCAGCCATCGCAAATGAAGTGCCTAATTGCGCTAGAGGGTACATAATTACCTTGCAACACTAAGGTTACCCCTCCTCTCCCACCCCCTCTTCCAAAAAAAGCCAAAAAAAAAAAAACCCACTAGTGACAGTGGGAAGGCTGGCCTTTACCAATCGTCTTCATGTGTGCACAGTTCGTGTTCGTCGAGGTGCTGGGGAAAGGCACCGACACTAAGAAATAGTAAACTACGGAGTACGGAGCACTCCGACTAAAGAAGGCAAACTGCATTTGGGGCTGGTCACTAAAACGTAGAGTCCTTACTCTGTACGGACTGGAGGGCGAGCTTTCTCCCCCAAGACCGAACAGGGTCCCAATTTTCGTCTCCTCATGCCCGCCCCCCCCCCCCAACC